>JAWQRM010000205.1:0-26613 GCA_033557675.1 Coptodactyla brooksi
GTCATTAAAAGAGCAATATGCTCACGACTAATAGACATATGTATAGGGAACGACCTGATATAACAAATACAAAATTTACACATAAAGACGTTCATAAATATACAAGGGAAGGTCCTAGCAGGAAAGAAAAATCTATCATTAACTGCCTTTTTAATAAACTCGGAAAATTGGAATAAGATAAAACATGTTAAAGTAGAAATAAATGCAGAAATATAATACAAAGAAAACAAAAGAAGAAAAAAGAGGAAAGATAACTAAGGAAAAATGAAATGCTATAAATTAACCCTGCGGAGGTCGCGGTAATAAGTTATTAAAAGAGCAATGTATTCATATGTCACAAACTATTAAGAACAGTAATTATACAGTTGCTTTTCAGAAGCTTCCTATCTGTTTTTTCAATTTCTTTAAGAAGAAGTTTCCTTATTTTAAAAATGATGTCATCTAACAGGGTTCTAGTAGAAATACGGAATCGTTAACATTTTACTTCCATTTATCTTCCATCGCTCCTGATGATGTTAAATTTGTTAGCGAAACCTGCATCGAGTAGTTATTTTCCAAATTTGCCATAGCTATGACAATTCTTTAGCGTTGTTAACAATATAATTGAGAAAGGTTTAGTGTAAAACCTATTGTTGTCAAATGATTACAACTTCTGTCAATAAATTCGAGCTGATTTTCCAAATTCGTGTTTACCTTTCATAGCTTGCATTCTGTAGTCCTTGAGGCATCATTGCTTAGGTCAGAAAATTGCAAAGTTGATTTTGCTGAAAGCGACTTTTCCGTAACCATAGTTCCTAATCTAGAGATTTACTATTAGCTTGAAAAATGTGCACATTCTTGTCAACTATTCTTGTGACTGATTTCGCAATAATTATTTCATTACCTTTTTTTATTATTCTTTTATTATTACTTTTTATTTCACCGTAATATCTAATATTTGGACAGCACTAGTCCAAATATATTGATTCGAAAGCATTGATGTAATTGTTGGCCTTAGTTGATTCGCCAGACATATGTTTTCCTGTATACTTTTTTAGAAAGTTTCTTAATGCTCGATTAAAAAAAAATCATATAAAATATTTATTGATGCAAATGCTTTGCATAGAAGCAAATTCAATTCAATTTTTGAGAGTTTTTTTTCTGCGGAGTCTTGTTATTAGGCAGAGTATATCAAAAGTGTAACCAAAGCTGCACCAATATGTATTTGTAAATATGTAATATTAAACTACAAAGAAAGCCGGTGCATCAACAATCACCCTGCAAAAAATATTCGTCACCAACTGATTACTACATTTAGTTTACTTAATATGCTAAACATATTCATGACTTCACTCCGAGCCACGTTTCGGAGTAAATATCTCAAAGTTGCGAAATGTGATGGTACCTTTCAGTATTTGTTGCTTTGTGGTCACAAAAACGCTGTTGATGTAAATGAACAGGAAGTACTAGAATTCGCTAGAAGCAAGTCCTTCATATTCTTATGAAGATAGTTTACCTAGTCGACCTTTATATCTTAAAATTGATACCTTGCTGTATATATTTGAGACGATGAATTGTCTTTGTGGAAGAAATAACAAGGAATTTAAGAGGAACAATTACTAGAAGCGAAGTGAGGAAAATCCTAAAGGATCTAATTAGAACCAAACGCCAACGTACATCTAAATTATAAAACACCATTAATACCATTAATGGTGTTAAAACCCTTATAGAGTTATCTATAGTAACTTATGTAGTAATAAATAAAGTAAGATTTACAATTATGATTTTGCGATTTGTCGCGCCATTTCCTTTATCTTGGATCTCAGTATTTTTCCAGATGGATTTCTCGGGATTTCGTCGACAAACCGCACACCACCGTAAAGGTATTTGTTTTTTGATACAAATTCTGAAATTAAGTAAAAATTAGAACAAACATTGGAAAAATGGAAAAGCTTACTTTCTAGATAGTTGGAAACATCTTCTTCGTTTAATTTACTAGCAGGATCAAGGACTACAAATGCCATGGGCTTTTCTCCTACCTCGGGATCGGCTAATCCCACCACGGCTGCGTCTAGAATTTCAGGATGAGTTGCTAAAACCTTTTCCAATTCTGCAGGTGCTACCTACGGCAGTTTACACATGTTTGAATTAAAAACGAAATATGAAAGATAATATTTTACGGCGTAAGCTACGACACAAACTACCAAATCTTTAATGAAATGGAAGTTGACATAAAATAACGTTGCGTACATAATAAAAATAATTGAACATTTATCTAACATAGATATAGGACCGAATTGTTCGAAACGGATAATTAGATATACATAAAAGTGGCAGTTCGGTTCAAAGTTATTACCACTAAGAATTTACTTCCTTACCTTTTAGCGGTAATAACTGATAATTGATCGTTATGTTTCAAGAGCGAATTGAAAGAAACTAAGTTAATCGAGAGTACATTAAAACTGTGTAATGTAGGAAATTTAGTTCTTAATCACGTACTAAAAAATTGTTCTGTCGATGTTACCAAATATCTTAAAAAGCAGGATTTTACTGTGTATTATATCCTACGCATAGATATGTTTGTAACATTGTTAGAGTGATATAGTACTCTATATTTATAGTTAAGATCACGCTCTCTGTGAAGCAACGTACGCATGTATCGTTTACTACATAATGTCGTAGAAGCTACCCATGAAATGTACACTGGCACTGGAACTTAAAGATAATTTCATTAAAGTCCTTAAGTTAGCTGCGGTGATTAAGATAATTTCATTAAGTCCTATATTGATGAAGAAAAAGAATTTAAAAAGATAGCACTAATCTTAGAAAAATACTTAGAAGAGCAGCCGCTTGGCTGCAGGTTAACAAATGGACAAAAACGTGCATAGGAGGAGTTAAATGAAATAAGTATAGTAAGCTCATCTAAACCAAGATGTGGTCGAAAAAAAATTGGATTAAAAATGAGGTAGATGAAATTTTGGAATGCAGATATTGCAGATATTGTTTGAATGCAGATATCAGATAATTGTAGAACATCTGTAAAGGTTGATAGGCGAAGTTTCTGATTTAAGCAATTCTCCTTACAAGAAACTTTTCTTTATCTTCTTTACAAGAAATTTGCAGCGAAGAGAAGCGATTTTCTAAAGTCTGTAAATCGATATCATGAACCTGAATGCATGATATACTATACAGATAAAACATGTGGTGTTATGCGAATCATTCAAACAAATTTGGATGGGCAGAACGCATCAATCCAGAAACTCGAGAGAATTTTGACTACCTGCAAACGAAGAGTATAACAGATGGATATATACAGAGGGGGAAATACGATATACACTTCCCATCGATTGTTGTCCGAAAATATGATATACATTTATAATTTAAGTTATGTAAACCGATTTTGTTTTTTAAACTTGCAACTCAACTAGTATTGCAAGTAAGCTTCATAAATAAATAAAATTGTCTGCGTACGTATAGCAATACAGTTCAGTTCTATATTTCCTGTCGAAATTTTAGCGTGTTTATTTGTTACTTAGGTTGTGGGTAATTTATTTTTAATATACCTTTTGATGATTATCTGTTGTAGGTTGCACTGATGATGCACTTTGAATCGTGCGAAACGTTTGTTAATAAACTTAAAAAGCAAAAGGAAAAGAGATTTTTATTACAATTTAATTTTATTATACGATTACTATTAAACGTTTTTGATTTTTTATTTCTTTTTTTCTAAAGTGTAGAAAACAAAATTCTATTCCATATTTGATCACTTTCCTCTATCCATCACCATTTGCTGCTAAAACTAAATTACGATATCTGCAATAGAAGACGAGAATCTACCAACATTACTTCGTTGTATAACGGAGCTAACTGCATAAGCGATTAATGTACAGATACAAAAATGAAAGTGCTTGCAGATATTACTGTTTACTATAAGTTCTGCAATTTTTATGAAGATGCGTTGGGTAACGTTTAGAAACTAATTATAATTTAACTTACTTACCCCAGTAATATTGTCAAAAACCCTTACATTTATTGATATATTAACGTAAAATATCAACACTTATAAATGAACTGCGATGAAAGTCTTTCACCGCTCCTGATGATACTAATTTGGTTATCATTTTCCAATTTTGATGTAATAATGGCAATTGCTTAAACTTTAATGTGGATTTATGCCGAACTTTGTGCAACATAAAACATTGACTGTACACCAGGATCGAACAATAATCATAGTGCAGGTAAGAAAAGAAAATCTTTATTACATTGCTAACCTGAAATCCTTTATACTTGATGAGCTCCTTCAATCTATCGATGACATAGAAATATCCGTCTTCATCATAATATCCAACGTCTCCAGTTCTTAACCACCCGCTTTCCGTAAACGATTCTCTCGTTGCAGCCTCATCTCTGTAATATCCTTTCATCACGCAATCTGATTTACAGCAGATTTCTCCAGGTTGATTAGGACCAAGGTTTTCGCCAGTTTTCAAATCTTTGACAATCAAGGATGCACCCGGTACTACTTTACCACAGGAACCATGTTTCTGGGTATCCAGAGGTTGGAGAACTATAATCATAGTTAGTTCTGTCATACCATAAACCTGCCTGATGCTTTTAATACCAAATCTATATAAACGAAATAAGTCAACATCAAATACTGGATCTGATCATTTCAAATACGGACGCACTTTCTTTTTATTTCATCTTCCAATTCTTTACTAACGGGGGCGGCGCCTATTAGAATCTCCTGGACATGGGATAAGTCAAATTTGCTCGCAAGTGGACTTTTTTCCAGAAATACAGCTAAGGGAGGCGGCATTAACAATTTGGGTATTTTGTACTTTACAATGCATCTTAAGTAGGTCATTGGTTCAAACTTTTCCAAAACGATAATCTTGTTACCGAGAACTAAATCGAGTATGGCACCATAAAGTCCGAAAGCATGGAAAAATGGCAGAACACCTAATGCTGTTTTTCCACTATAGCTAGACAAATCAGACGTATCGCTGAAAGAAAACAAGCGTCAATGACATACGACATGTACATTCTAAATTTTATTTGTTACTTACCGAAGCACTTGAAACATTGTGTTAACATTTTTATGTGATATACAAGCACCTTTTGGTAAACCAGTAGTTCCAGATGACCACATTATGAAAGCTGTTCGTTCCAAACCAGTTTCAATAGGTTTCCCTGTCGAATCATCGTCCGTTTGCGAATAGCGCTTCACAAAATATGTCAAACTGGTTGCACCATTTACAGTGACATCATCGATCAGAATAAGATGTTTTATTGATGGATATTTGTTTTTAATCCCAATGAATTTACTTGCGGTTTTGGCAGATACAAATACTAGTGAGGGTTCTGATATTTTTAAAACGTTATCTATCTCACCTGTGTAAATCAGCATTCGTATCATATGTAAAAAGAATGTTATATAATCAGAATATAAATGGTTAATAGCATATAATTAAGGATACATGAAGCTACAGTTATATGATATTGTGTGTGTGCATATGTTGCAGTTCTTTAAATCCAATCTTACAGTACCTGTTGTATAGTTTGGATTAATTAAAGTCACTGGTACAGCAGCATAAAGGCATGCTACCACTGGTATGTAGTAATTAATATGATTTTCGATACATATCGCTGCAACTCCATTTGTAAACATTCCGGAACGGGTTAGACCATTAGCCAATCTGCAAACATTTTGTAGCAATTCGCCGTATGTTATATACTTTTGGCTCACTTCATTGATCTAAAACAATATAAATCATGTTAATGAGTGCAACCAAACCAATATTAATGTTTTCAAATGGATCTAGGATCAGAGTAGTTCCACAACACACCGTGATTATTTCGCTTAGCTTACAGGATAACTGTTTAGTCCATTACAAAATACAGTTTTCTTAGAAAAACCACTACTGAAATCCCCTTAAAATCCATATATGTGAAACTTAAAATATAACATATGCGTCTTCTTTAAGACTGAAACTCCATCGCGATTAGATATTGCTATTAGTAAATCGTCCAAATAACATAACACATATAATTTTACATTTTTCTCTACTTTCGAATATAGAAAACATTCGTTCAAGGATCAATTAAAACCCTGCTTCATTATAGCATCGTTAAACTTTTTGTTCCAATTCTTTAGTAATGTTTTCAGGTCATACAATGATTTTTTACTAGCAATATTTTATGTGTTAGATACCTCAATTCCATCGCGTTATTCCATATATATTTGTTACTAATCTCCTCACATAAAAAATTTTCATTACATCCATTTGTTGAATTGGTAATAACAATAACTTGCTACTGCCAGAAGCATTCTGAATGTGGATAACTTCACTACAATTAAATTGTGCCTTTTGCTGGAAACAAATTATGGTATTACTTCTGGTCCTGATGCTGTTATCGGTGTATCTTTTTGTCAGCAAAACCGAAACACGAAACATTGGTCTTCCTTAATGATATGATGAATGGTCTTATGCAAAACGAAAGATTTTATATCCAGCCTTCGATTTTATTTGTAGTGCACTTATTGTAACCTCATGCAACATTGAGTGAAATAGATTTTCTTTTATTATTGCAGCTTAATTAATGAAAAGTATTATTAGATTTCTGGGTATCGGTTCTAGAAAACACAATATGAGGGTAGTATTTAGCAGTTTACATGCTATTCTTTTGCTGTTAATAAATATTAGAAATGCAAGACGTATCTTTTTGTAGATGGAAAGTAACTGTTTTTCTTTACAAGCTATTCGAATTCTTGAAATACAAGGGGAGACTGAACAATATGATCGAGGTTTTAGACTGTAGAAAAAAATGAGCAGAATTAAAACTTGTAAAACGTTGACAAAATGTTTAAACAAAGAAAGAATGTGGAAACCATGTAGAAAAAATATAGAAACATGTGAGGAATTATATAAGAAAGTTCTTTTTTAAAAAAAACTGTGATGGTTTATGTTTTATAAGAAAATGAATCTTATTTTTCCGAAATAACCATCGTATTCATTTATTGCTTCGGGGCTTTAACGTTTTTGGTTGATCGCGAAGCCGCGAGGCCCGAACATTGCTGCGTTGTCACATTCCAAGACACCAAAAGAATCATATGTACAGGGTGATTAAAAAGCTACATAAAAATGAACTAAGACATTAAACGTTTCACAATTTCATAATTATCTCATAATTTCTGGTGGTTCTTGTGATTGCTAGATTCACCCAGGTAAAGGGTATAATTTAAAATATTGTAAGGATGCTTTCAATTTTTTATTTAATATGGACTGGGAGATTTCAGAAGGAATGTTATATAATAAATATGTTATAAATGATATGTAACCCGTACTCTTTCAGACGTTAAATATAATTAACAAAGAATTTCTCTCTTTTATAGTAAACGTGGCACCACTTATCGTGGTGGCTTTGAACAAAGAATGCCACAACAGCTTTTTTCTTTCGCAAAACAAATTTCCATTGAATAATTATATTTAAGCAAAACTTTCTTTCGTTTTTTTTTTCATACAGCTGGATACTGAAAATACATAATGTATTACAGGTGATTTGAGTAAGTTAACATAATAAAACTTACAGTCAAGGAATCATTTAAAAACACCTTCACAGAAAACAAACACACAATTTAAAAGGTAACATTAAACTGAAAAATACACACATGTAAACTGTCGAACTGATAAGTAAGCGACGGCCATATAGAGAAGTTGTGACATATATTTATACATGTTATTCACTTTTTACATTTATCTTACAAAAAAGAAATAATCAGTAAAATCAAACAGGATTAAATTAACGTATAACTTAAGTATTTTAGACATTTTAACAAAATTACAGTAGTTTGTTTGTTCACTGCGAACTAGTAATTAGGTAATAGTTACATAGAGAATGGCCACTTAACTCAAGGTTGCAGACGTAGCACTTTTCGATACTATGCAAAATCTGCTCATTGCTTTCATGTTTTGTTTCATCAAACCACCATTTCTTATCGGCACACGTGTTTAACCTTGACTTTATTCACAGTTTCCTTTGTCATTTGCCTTTGATTAGACCGTGTATGCGTTTGCGATCAATTCTTTTTGCTTTGTTGTCTGCCTTTGATTAAACCTGGAAAAGATTGCAGTTTCCTGTGGGATAATAATGAAAGGATGTCCAGATTACTTGGGGAGCATCAGAGCAAATGATTGAAATGAGGAAACAGGATTGTGAATCAATGAACAGCTTGGAGCGGTGCGATGATTACACTTCCTCCCTTTAAAATAATGCAGATTCCTAGATTACCGAAGTCTGATGTGCAGTTAGTTACCTACGAAAGAGGAACCGCTCGAACTGCCTGATGGACTGCTCAAACAGCCTGCCTGTTCAAACCACTCCTTTGAATGAACCCATTAGAATTTGCTGCCTGGGCCCCCGACAACACTTACGTATGCTTCTTATCATAGCTCTCGACTATACGTTCCAATAATTTGAGCGAGTGATTCCTGTTTCGTAGGCAACCAACCTCACACCAGACATCGGTAATCTAGGAATCTACATTTAACATTTCAGCCCGACTGTATACTACTAGTGTTAATGTATTTTACTAGTGTTATTGTTTAATGCATTTTGATGCTACTAATTTATACGGATGGGTGCAATCACAATATCTACCTACATCTAGTTCTCAATGGGTAGAAAAGTTAAATTTAAATACCCTCGATATTTCAGATGCATCCGAATACGGTTACATTCTAGAAGTCAATCTTAGCATATTCAGAATTACAAAGAATTACACGATCACTTTAATGATTTTTCTCCTTTACATTACGTTACATACATTACGTTAATTTAAAACAAGTTTTACAATTAGGAGTTAAATTAACACAAATTCATCAGATACTAAAGTACAAACAAACTCCATGGTTAAGGAAATTCATTCTTCTAAATACCGAATTGCTAATGAAAGCAACCAATGAATTTGATAAAAATTTATTTAAATTGATAATTAACATTGAAAATATATAGCTCGACCAGAAATTTTTTTTCATTGTTCGAAAATTTTCACCAATAATTTGGTATCTATCGAACTAAGTAAAACTAAAATCATATTTAATAAACCGATTTACGTTGGCTTTGCAGTATTAGAGCTTTCAAAAACACTAATGTATTTCTTTTACTGTGAATCCATAAAGAATAAATTGTATTCGTATTTAAAATAACAAGTCGATTATTATTCGATTATATTATTCGAATAATTCGATTTACCTTTCGATTTACCTGAAACTAACAACTGGAACATTCCACGGGTAAATAGAAAAGCCTCCGGTAAATTTAAAGAGGAATGCAAATGGAAAATTTTAGCTGAATTTGTCTCCTTGAGGGCAAAGATGTACAGTATAAGAATAGACAATAAAAAACATTCAGCTCCTTTAGAATGAGTATTGTACTCCAATACAATCAATAAGGTTTCGCTAAGCTCCAACGATGATAAATCAACCACAACTTTCGCATGGGGACATTATAGCATTAAGAAGGTTTAATTTGAATGTATTACAGTAGTAATAGTAGTAGTATCTAAATTAGTTTAATTTAAATTCGCACTCGAGGCGGATGTACACAGAGTAACAACACCTTTATAATCCATTTCCGTCTACATAAAATGTCACATGTATACAAAAATAAGACGAACCACCACAAATTCTGAAATAATTATGAAATTATGGAACGTTTAATATATTAGTTCAGTTTTACGTAGCTTTTTACATAGGATTTTTTTGTTACCTTGGAATGTGACAACGCAGCAATGTTCGCTCAGCTAGCGGGGCAACAGCTTGAGAAATAAAAAGCAATAAATGAATACGACGGTTATTTTAGAAAAATAAGATCCCGTTTTCTTATAAAACAAACTATCACATTTTAAAAAAAAAGAACTTTCTTATATAATTCTTCACATGTTTCTGTATTTTTTCTACATGGTTTCCATATTTTTTTTTTGTTTAAACATTTTGTCATAAAGATTTACAATTTTTATTTCTGTTTGCGCGCCTATCTAGCACCACGGATGGACCGGGATCGCGCCCGACTCAGGCAACGGAAAAAAAAGTTACTGTGACGACGACTGCGCATGCGTTCCTCTTTATTTACTATCTACTTATGTGTGCATATATAAGTAAAGTAAGTTTATCATTTATTTACAAATTTATTATATAAATGAAAATAATAGATCCAGTTAATATTGTGGTAACAAAGCTCTTCGAAGAATGTTGGAAGAAAAGAAAACACCGTTGCATTACACACAAATAATTATAAGCATTTGTATATCGAGGAGCTGAAAGTTGATTGGGTTAATACATAGCCATTTTATATCGGCTCAAAAACAGTGAGAAGGGTCGACAATACCACTGAAAGTTTCTGTTAGTTTTGGATTTTGTTAAATAATTTTATAACGTACGAAGATAGAATACTAATTTTGCATATCGAAGAAATTGCTTTTAAACGCTGAAATTGCCAATAGTCATTGCCAATTAAAAACCCTTTAGTCCATTGCAACTTATTTTAACTCTTGGACACGAACATCCGTCTCACAGACGGATATGTTTTATTCCATTACTGACCCTTAGATCATCTAAGGGTTCATATAGTTTGCATTTCATTTACGTTACATTTGAGACATAAACACTATCTTCAAAGAAAACAATAAAACAAATATACGCTTATTGTGGTATTACGCAAATTATTGATATGATTAAATCAATTATTTATAAATAATTGTAATAACAGGTATATACAAAACATCTTATGCACACAAACAAGAAATGTTCACATAATGAGTGAATTATGAGATTAAGGTTTTCGCGTAAATATTTCTAATTAAATCAATACGCGCTTATCCATATATTTACCTATAAACAATGTAATTGTAATAACAGATATCCGCAAAGTATCTGACGCACGTGCAGAGTACATGTTCATTTGATGATTATCACGTGAACATTTTAAAAATTATAATTTCAGATGTAACTGATAATACATATTGACGGTAGATAAAACTTGTAGCTTGCTATATAGACAAGCACATTCTATATGGCTTTGCAGTTAGAGGGAGCTTGCATTCACCAATTGTTACAAATCTACGAAATGACTGCAATTAATCCAGTTAATATTGTGTACCTGTTAATGCTGACGTATAGCTTCAATGAAAATAAACGAAATACACCAACACTTCAAGAAGAAGAGTTACACGACATACTCTGCGATTTCATAACTAGAAATATGGTAGATTCAAATTTTGAGATGGAAACCGACTTTACCTTGAAATTTTTAAATACAAACCTACCCTTGAAAACCAAAGAGAATTCATTGAAGAGGAAGAAACACCAAAAGATATAGGTACTATTACTATCGACTATAAACAAAATACTATCGACTATTGGAGGGGTGGAGAAAAGGCCCTCTATCATTGTCCACAGTACGCCATCGATTTAAATAGGTGCAGTCCATTTCACAAATATATAGATGGGAAAACCCACTAGTAAAGTGTGGAGTAAGGCAGGAAAAGCTTTTGAAAATATCAGATCATGTGTTTCATAAATTCTTTGACGCTATGGAAGAAGCGATTGTTCATGACATGGATTTACAAAGATGGGTAATACATGATAATGAAAATGTTCAGCTAGATGACT
The DNA here is from genome assembly GCA_033557675.1 of Coptodactyla brooksi. NCBI lineage: Eukaryota > Metazoa > Arthropoda > Insecta > Coleoptera > Scarabaeidae > Coptodactyla > Coptodactyla brooksi. Next base: position 11,652 of record JAWQRM010000205.1, read on the forward strand.
TTAAAACATCAAAGAAGTGGATATTACATTTCAAGAGAACACACAGAATCGTATAGCGAAAAATATATAAATTTATTACCAGATCATATGGGACCAGTACCGAAGAATTGCAGGAAATCGCAAACAATTTCATAAATGAAATAGAATCTTATGGAGAGAATTATGGTATTGAAAATGCAGAAATGAATAATGCACATGAAAGTGAGTTAGAGTTACATTCAAAACGTACGCTAGCACCTCAAGGTAGTAAACGTGTTAAATCTGCTGTGTAATCTGTGTCATCAACCACTCACAGTTACACCATATTACAATTGATTTCTGCTTCAGGTAAGCTTATGTTTCCTCTATATATTGTTTTAAAAGAAGTAGGGGGCAACTTTGGGCCCCGTGCTCGAGAATCTTTATTTCGTAGTAGCTAAAGCATCGTGATCTGAAAAATGACCCTCCGAATTATTCGAAAATTGGTTTAATGATACGTTTGTACCAAGTACAGGTCGTAGAAGTGCTTTAGTATTAGATTCATGGACTGGCCATTGTCCTGCTACTTTAAAGCAAAAAATACACAGGGATGATTCAACCTCTTGATGTTTACGGTTTACGAGCATGGAAGCGTTTTGAAAGATCATTTTTTGATCAAGTAATACTTGAGAACTACGACGTTGATGTACATGCAAGAAACAACATAATAAAGTTGCAATCTCTTATACATAATCAACTTTCAGCTCCACGTTATACTGACTTGTTTGCATATAGTTGGTATAAAAGTGGATACGTTGGGAACAAGCCAAATAACTTCGACCATCCTTTTACATATGCATTGTTAGATTCATTGTCAGATAGCGAAATACGTCCTCCTTATTCAATTTATTGATCACAAGCTGTAATCCGTTGTGCATGGTGTAATCTTTGCTTGTTTTCAACACTTTTTTGAAGAGTTTCATTACCACAATCTTAACAAAATTTATTATTGCCTTTTGTAAGATTTGTAAATTTATTATTGCAATTTGTAAATAAATAATATTCAGTTTTAAAGACGTTTATGTTCAGTTTTAAAAATTTTTCAGTTTCATTCAGTTTTAAAGACGTTTTAATCGCTGAAAAATTAAGATATCTGGAAGAATATCTGACGGATGTATTGGAAGTTTTTACTATTCAGGTTTTGTAAGGAAGTAGTGTACCAAGCTATGTGGAACCAATGTGATGGCGGTTTTCGATGTTGCAAGTGTAAACGTAGTCCCCAAGACCTCCAGACTTGACATGTTTGGATTGTTATTACAATTTTAAAGATCGGAGAATTTAGGTATCCATCAAATAACTACTGAGGCAAAGTTAGATAAACGTTAAAAGTTTAGATAAACTTTATTGGTTCCTGTTTTAATAAAAAAAAGTTTTTCAAGTTCATCAGTGTTTGATAAACAATTGACGAAAACTAAAGGTTTCAAATCCACAATTTAGTAAAATAAGTTATTTGTCTTACCAATGCAATGTCGCCCGGTTCGTGATTTTTCAAATATTGATGCAAAAATATTCCGACAGACGACGAAAAAGGAGGATGACTATAATCTGGACCAGAGACAACATTTTCTTCAGCCGCCATCGTATCGACTGACATGTCACAAACACGTGTCATTTATGTATATATATATATATATATATATACTCCTCATTCAAGGAGGAGTTAAGTTCAATTCAATTATCTGAAATGGGTATTTTATTGCAATTTGCTTAATTGTACGATTACAACCGCACATTAGAAAAGTAGTTACAAAGTTACAAAGTAGCAGAGAATGTAGCCATTGAAGTGAAGAGATTCGCGAGTAATCACGAATCTGGGTTACATCAACATGTTAACGAAGAAGTCCTTAAGCTCGTTGACAACCAGGTTGAAAGATTGAAAAGTGCCAAACCATTCGAACTTATACGAGTATACTCAAGTACATTGCAAATGCGTTTTACATTGAATAACTAAAAAAGTATTGTAGTGTTTACATGTAAGATATATTTACAAAAGTGAAGAAAAGTATCAAGAAATTATCAGAACCATATAAGCCAGAATGCGAGAAATCTTACAATGATTAGTTCATATAATAATTCATTTAATCTTATGTTCAAAATATAGTACAGACGGACAGACCAATCTGTGTCACTTTATCGACAAGAGAAAGTAAAAATTACCTGTGCATTATTAGGAAGAATTGTTGGTACTTTCAACTCACTTTATAGGATATCAAATTAAGTACGGATTCTGTACCACATAATCGCCTTAATATCCGATAATGATTTTTGAGGCAATAATTTGGACATAATCATTACATGAGCACTCCAAAAAGGGATAATCACGTCCAGTAAAGAGTCGTAATTCTTTATGGTTAGGGCGGGGGTAAACCTGTTCGCAAGATACTAAGAAATAAAAGTCGATTATAATAAAGTTTATTTAGATTCTTTTTTTTAATTAGTTTCAGAGATATAAGCCTCCAATTTCTGTATAAATATGTCTTCCAATATAATTTGCGTTTCGTTCATAGGTCGAGGTCGGTACAGTACACAACTCACCTCATCGCCATCTAAATTTTGATCCAAAAACTTCTAGCTTAGCTTTAGAAATTTTACTATGCGAGTTTAACATCCCTACCTGACAAAATCGTTGGTGTATCCATTCAGCTAAAGTTAGAAATCCTTTCACGTGTTTCAAGTTGTAGTTTTTCTAAGATAGGGGCCAAAGAAAAATATTTTCACTGCTGCTCAGTATTTGTATTACTATGGGGCAAAAAATTGTGCGCTATCCTTGCGTGTGGCTATGTATACGTTATTTGTACTAGAGTAATTAATCGTTGTGCTTACAGATTACGCTAATGGCGTGAATTTTGGTCGAGGGTTACAAGTTACAGTTGCATGTAATGGGTCATTGCATAGATCATTTTCAAGATCAATTTCAGTAGTTCTTGGCTATGGAACTTTTAATGACATACTCATTGATTCGTTCAGTTTTAAAGGCGTTCTAATAGCTGGAGAATTAAGATGTTTGGAAGAATATCTGACGGATGCATTGGAAGTTTTTACTATCAGGCAGGATTTGCCTATCTATTTCAGTAATTAGTTGCCATGGGATTATCAATGACATGCTCGTTTATTCACTCAGTTTTGAAAGAAAACTGACTCAGTTTTCAAAAGTTTTGAAATATTGATCAGACAGGGATTGTAAAGAAGTATAATGCCAAGCAATGTGGTACCAGCGTGATGGTGGTTTTCGATACTGGAGAAATATAAGCTTGGTCCTCAAGATCTCCAGACTTGACATGTTTACATCATTATTATAATCTTAAACCCCGGAGCATTTAGGTATCCACCAAATAAATATTGAGGCGAAGTTAGATAAACGTAGCTTTATTGGTTACTTTTTTAATAATAAAGTTCTTCGCTTTACTTACCAAAGCAATCTCGTTCGGGTCGTGACTTTTCAAAAATTGATGTAATAATATTCTGACAGATCTCGAAAAAGGAGGAAGGCTATAATCTGGACCAGAAACAACGTTTTCTTCGGACGCCATCATAAACAGACTGATAAATCACAAACACGTCTCAGTTATATACTCTTCGTTGAGAGATAACATTCAATTATTGTCATCATTGTTTTATTGCAATCTGCGTAAGAGCAGTTTTTTGTACTGACGTTTTGTTACATGCAATTGAAGACTTTAATAAATTTATAAAGATTTATAAATTTCTTTATTTCATTAAAATATATCCTACTACTTGTTCTGATCTAATCCTACAACATTTAAAATTTTTTTAGAACGACTAAGAAATGTTCAAAACACTATATCAAACATAGCGACATTTTCCTTATGCATAAGGTAAACACTTTTTAAAAACATAATAAAATGCATAGTGATTTATGCATTAAATATACTTTATACTTTATTTTTAGAATATACTTTATTTTTTAGAATGCGTAATTTGGACAATAATTTTAAGGAAACAACTTGATCATAACTTTAGAAATAAGAAGTTATAAAAAAGCTATATATTCATGCATTAGAAACTGTTAAGAACAATTATTGTAAAGTTGCTTTTGAATTCCTAATTTGTAACATTTAAAAATTGACAACTTATTGAACAAAGTATAAAAAGTTTCAGAAGCTTCCTTTCGATTTTTCGACAAGAGGAAGCGATGGCAATTGCTTCGCCTTCCTAACAGTTCAATTGAGAAGGGTGTCGTGCAAAGGTTGTCAAATGATTAAAATTTCTGTCCAATGAATTCGAGCTGATTTTTTAAATTTGTGTTTAACTTTGATATCTTGCATTCTGTAGTTCTTGGGGATCATTGTTTACTATTAGCTTGAAAAATGTGTAAACTTTTGTTAACTATTCTTGTGACTGATTCTGCAATAATCATTTCATTATTTTTTTTATTATTCTTTCATTATTTCTTTTCATTTCAGTGTTATATTCAATATTTGGATAGTACTAGTCCAAATATATTGATTCGAAAACATTGATGTGATTGTTCGCCTTGGTTGATTCGCTAGCAATATGTTTTCGGGTATACTTTTTTAGAAAGTTTCTTAATGCTCGATTAAAAAGTTAATAAAAAATTAGTTACCTGAAAATGATTCTCTAAATTTTTTGCGAAATATTTGTTGACACAAATGTCTTGCATAGAAGCTTTAAGGTATATAAGCGTTCACTTAAAGTTCAATTTTTGAGGGGTTGTTTTCTTAGGGGGTTTTGTTATTAGGCGGAGTGTATCGAAGTTGTAACCAAATGGAAGCTGCATCAATATGTATTTGTAAATATGTGTTTCATTCTGCTGAAAGCAGACAAATTGGAACTCATCGTCATGCATTTCTGATGCACGCTGTAAAATGTGACGGCACCTTTCAGTATTTGTTGTTTTGTGGTCATAAAGATGCTGTTGATATGAATGAAGAAGAAATAATAGAATTCGCTAGAAGCAAGTCTTTCATATCCTTACAAAGATAGTTTACCTAGAAGATCTTCGTATCTTAGAATTCATATCTGGATATGAGTATTTGAGAGGAGGAATTGTCTTTGTGGAAGAAGTAATAAGGAATTTAAGAAGAACTATAACTAGAAGTGAAGTGAGAAAAATGCTAAAGGATCTAATTAAAACCACACGCCAACGTACATCTAAATTATAAAACACTTTAATACCATTATGCAGTCCTCTGTAGTACCTTATGTAGTAATAATAAACAAAGCGAGATTTACAATTTTGATTTTACGATTTGTCGCGCCATTTCTTTTACCTTGGCTCTCAGTATTTTCCCAGATGGGCTTCTCGGAATTTCGTCTACAAATCGCACACCACCGTAGAGGTATTTGCTTTTTGATACAAATTCTGAAATTAAGTAAAAACTAGAACAAACATTAGAAGAAATGTAAAAGCTTACTTTTTAGATAGTTGGAAACATCTTCTTCGTTTAATTTACTGGCAGGATCAAGCACTACAAATGCCATGGGCTTTTCTCCTACCTCCGGGTCTGATAATCCAACCACGGCTGCGTCTCGAATTTCCGGATGAGTTGTTAAGACCTTTTCCAATTCTGCAGGTGCTACCTGCGGCAGTTTACATATGTTTGAATTGAAAACGAAATATTAACAATAATATTTTATAACTTAAGCTAAGACACAAACTACCAAATCATTAATTTTTGATGGAATCAAAAATGAAAGAGAAATCTCCATTTTTATACAAAAAAATTGAAGTTCACAAAAACAAAAATGGAAATTAACATATAATAACATTGCGTATACAATAGAAGTAATTCTTTGAATAACTGAACATTTATCTTACATGGAAATAGGATCGAATTGTTATTGATCAATATATAATTGAATTATATATTGAGTAAAATAAATTGAAATGGTTGTAGTAAACTTAACAAAAGAGGCAAGAAATCATTGTAAATGTGAGAAACTAATTTCAAGAAGAAAAGATGATTTTGATGTATATCAAGATCGAACAATAATCATAGTAGACGTAAGCAAAAGATTTTCTTTATTTAATTGCTAACCTGAAATCCTTTATACTTGATGAGCTCCTTTAGTCTATCGACGATGTAGAAATATCCGTCTTCATCATAATATCCAATATCCCCAGTTCTTAACCAACCATCTTTCGTAAACGATTCTCTGGTTGCAGCCTCATTTCTGTAATACCCTTTCATCACGCAATCTGATTTACAGCAGATTTCTCCAGGTTGATTAGGACCAAGGTTTTCGCCAGTTTTCAAATCTTTGACAATCACGGATGTACCCGGTAAAACTTTACCACAGGAGCCATGTTTCTGGGTATGCAGAGGTTGGAGAACTATACCCATAGTTACTTCTGTCAAACCATAACCCTGCCTAATGCGTTTAATGCAAAATCTATACAAACGAAATAAGTCAGCATCAAATACTGGATGTGATCATTCCAAACAAATACACACTTCCTTTTTATTTCATCTTCCAATGCTTTACTAATTGGGGCGGCGCTTACTACAATCTCCTGCACTTGGGATAAGTCAAATTTGCTCGCAAGTGGACTTTTTGCCAGAAATACAGCTAACGGGGGCGGCATTAACAATTAGGGTATTTTGTACTTTTCAATGCATCTTAAGTAAGTCATTGGTTCAAAGTTTTCCAAAACGATAATCTTGTTACCGAGAACTAAATCGAGTATGGCACTATAAAGTCCGAAAGCATGGAAAAATGGCAGAACACCTAATGCTGTTTTTTCACGATAGATAGACAAATCAGAAGTATCGCTGAAAAAAAAACAAATTTCAATGACATATGACATCTACATTCTAAATTTTCTTTGTTACTTACCAAAGCACTTGCAACATTGTGTTAACATTTTTATGTGATATACAAACACCTTTTGGTAAACCAGTAGTTCCAGATGACCACATTATAAAAGCAGTTTGCTCCAAGTCAGTTTCTGTAGGTAGGCATGCTGAATCATCGTCCGTTTGCGAATAGCGGTTCACAAAATATGTCAAACTGGTTGCACCATTTATAGTGACATCATCGATCAGAATAAAATGTTTTATTGATGGATATTTGTTTTTAATTCCAATGAATTTACTCACGGTTTTGGCAGATACAAATACTAGTGAGGGTTCTGATGTTTTTAAAACGTGATCTATCTCACCTGTGTAAATCAGCATTCGTATCATATGTAAAAAGAATGTTATATAATCAGAATATAAATGGTTAATAACACATAATTATGGATACGTGAAGCTACAGTTATATGATATTGTGTGTGCGCATATGTTGCAGTTCTTTAAATCCAATTTTACAGTACCTGTTGTATAGTTTGGATTAAACAAAGTCACTGGTACAGCAGCGTAAAGGCATGCTACCACTGGTATGTAATAATTAATATGATTTTCGATACATATCGCTGCAACTCCATTTGTAGATATTCCGAAACGGGATAGACCATCAGCCAATCTGCAAACATTTTGTAGTAGTTCGCCGTATGTTATGTACTTTTGGCTCACTTCATTAATCTGAAACAATGTAGATCATGCTAATGAGTGCAAGCAAACCAATATTAATGTTTGTGTAATTTGAGTGAACTATTGTATAACCTGTTATTTTGCTTGTATATTCGCATTACATTTTTAAGTTGCTAACATAGCCAAGATCTTTCACCTTAAAATTTAACATATGCGTTTTCTTTAAGACTGAAATAATTTAATTTAATATTTCTTTAAAACTGAAACATATAATTTAACATTTTTTTTAATTTAACACTACTTTCGAATATAAAAAAAAGATTCGTTCAAGGATCAATTGAAACCCTGCTTCATCCTAGCATAGTTAAACTTTTTGTTCCAATTCTTTAGTAATGTCTTCAGATTATACAATGATTTTTTTACTAGTAATATTTTATTTTTCGGATACGTCAATTCTGTCGTGTTATTCCATATACATTTGTTACTGATCTTCTCACATAAAAAGCTTTCATTACACCCATTTGTTGAATTGGTAATAAAAACAATTCGCTACTGTCAGAAGTATTCTCAACGTGGATAACTTCATTCACAAGCAAATTGCGCCTTTTGCTGGAAACAAATTATTGTATTACTTCTGGTCCTGTTATTTCAACCCATGCTTGTTTATAAGTTATTGGTTGGTCTAAGTCGGTTGACAAACAAGTTATGTAATTGTCATATCGTTCGTGTCTTCTTTCTTATACGTTCTCTTTCTCTAAGCTGGACCTTTTCATCTTGCGTTTTCTTCGTGTTTTTCACCTTGCGAACACTTAACATTTTCCACACCCTTTTCATAATTTTTACTACCAGCGCGTTCAATCCCATCCTCCTCTTTTCAGTTTTGGTCTTGTCCGTGCTTTTCCCACCACATTTGGTGGATGCTGTTCTCGGCGTATCTTTTTGCCAGAAAAACCGAAACACGGAACATTGGTTTTGCTTAATGATATGATGAATGGTGATATGCAAAACGAAAGATTTTATACCCAGCCTTCGATTTTATTTGTAGTGCACTTATTGTAACCTCATAGAAGATTGAGTGAAATAGATTTGCTTTTATTAATGGAGCTTAATTGAAGAAAATTATTATTAGAGTTCTGGACATCAGTTCTAGAAAACCACAAGTTGGTGGTAGTATTTAGCAGGTTATAAGCTATTCTTTTGCTGTTAATAAACATTAGAAATGCAAAATTAAACCTTACGGTATAAAAATGTTTACATTTGCTTAAAGCAGTTAAAATTACTGAGAATAGTTTAAATATTATTACATTATAGCGGCTATTCATGGAATGGATTTTTCATGCTTCTTGCACTCTGAAGTTAAGATACTTGATGTAAACCTGAACTTTAGTGTAAATTTAGTAGTGCGTTTGATGATTATCCTGTTTATTTCTTGCATCAATTATGAACATTAGCACACGAGCCGCAGAAATTAGAATCCTATGTCGTATTGAAGGAGTATCCTGCACCGATCATTGCCCTTATCGCATTCTGTGATAGAACAAATATAAATACTACCACCGCAAAATTGTCCTCAGCGGTTAAAGTCTGAAATCTTTGAAAGTGTTCATCCGAAAAAGAACGAAATAAGCTTTGCTACAATCAGCATTTATTTCTCAACATGAAAAATAAACTGAAAGTAGAAATCTTTTTGCATCAAAAACTTTAATTCATTAATCGAGTGAAGCAAGAAATTATATTCCAACGTCAACATAGACTCTTGATAGTAATAAAATATTTCCGTGTTTTCATTGCGCTTAACATTAATGAAAAACTTCAAAGGGGTCTTGAAATGCAGTTTCTCGTCAAGACCTACACAATTTCGGATTCATCATTAATTATAACTAAAATTATATCAATAACTAAATTTATATCATCAACGATTTAGAACCAAATATATCTTAAGAAATATTTTCTCACATGTGTCTGTCACGAGATATCAAGGTCTCAGTTATTTCTCACATTTCACTGTTTTCGTAATCTACTTGACATAAAACATAAATATCAAATGACAAATTTTCTAGTTGTCTGAACATTTTATGTCACTGTAAAATTACTTTTTGCCGTTTTTAGATAATATTATTTAACAGCAATAACAAAAGTCGATTCAGCTTTGATGTTAAATAAGGCAAAAACACTTCATAGTAGAGGTAGCTGTTGTTGTATTATTAGAAAACTAATGAAATAAGCTTAAAAAACGAAATGCGGGATGTTTCGTTTAAAGGAAGTAGGATATTTTATGCGAACAGGAATACTAAGAATTTTGAATCTCGTAAATATTAGATTGCGTTGGTGAGCAATCTTTATCATGCGTTTTATGTTAAATTGTTTGCTTGTAATCTTCCACTAGAGTTAAAAGTTAACATTTTGGTGGATAAATATGTTTACATTTTATCAGCTTTGCTAGCTGTCGTTTGAAGAAAGAAGTACAGGATTCGTTTATTATAGTAGATGGGCGTCCCGCATTGGTTTGAGAGTTTGTGTCAGAATATCCTATATAAAGTAGTAGAACAATTTCAGAAAGTGTAGTTTCACCTCTTATATTACATATGTACAGAAAGAAATCACCCTGCATCGTTGGACGCCTTGTATGTCTACAGAATTGGATCTTTCCACTTTCTTCCATGTTTAGAATTTATATTTTGATGTTTTTATATTGGGATATTTTATTGATTTCTTCTTTATTTCTATATAAAATGTAGAAAAAAATTATACATATAGTAGATTTACTTTGGGTTCAGAGCCTTAGAGAGAACGACAATAAATTTTAGATTGAAATACTTATGTAGGGTAAATAAATAAACGTTACACAATAATGGCCAAACATTGGGGTTTAATAAATATTTAAACACTGCATTATTATAATCAAATAATTGCTTAAGCAAATTATAAGCAAATCAAAAATCTTTTAAGAATATCTCAGGATGGCTATGCTGCGCCTCATAGCAACAAAAGTCGATTATAGTAAAGTTTACTTAGGTTCTTTTTGTTAATTAATTGCAAAGATATAAGTCAAATCTCTTTATAGATGTGCATTTCAATATAATCTGCATTCTGTTCATAAGTCGAGGTCAGTACAGTACAGAACTCCCAGCGCCACCATCTCAGCGCCATCTATATTTGGATCCAAAAACCTCTAGCTTAAACTTCAGAAATTTTACTACGAGAGTATAATATCGCTAGATGGTAAAATCGACGGTGCATCCATTGCTACTTTTCCAAGTTAGGGGCCAAAGAAGAATATATTCACTACTGCTAGGTATTTATATGACTATGGGGTAAAAGTATTGCATTCCTCTTGCGTGTGGCTATTTATACATTATTTCTGCTATATTAATTAGTCGTTTTGCCTACAGGTTATACTAATCGCGTGAATTTTGGGCGTGGGTTGCAAGTTACAGTCATAAGTTATGGGTCATTGACTCATTCAGTTTTAAAGACGGATGGATTGGAAGTTTTTACTATCAGGCATGCTTTGTAAGGAAGTGTAGTACCAAGCTATGAGGCACCAGCGTGATACTAGTTTTCGATGCTGGAGAATTACTTACTTAGTCCCCAAGACCTCCAGACTTGACATGTCTGGATTATTATTATAATTTTAAAGATTAGAGAAGTTAGATAAACGTAAAAACTACAAAATCAAAGGTTCCAAATACACAATTTAGTAAAAAAAGTTCTTTGTCTTACTTACCAAGGCAATGTCGCCCGGTTCGTGATTTTTCAAATATTGATGTAAAAATATTCCGACAGACGACGAAAAAGGAGGATAACTATAATTTGGACCAGAGACAACGTTTTCTTCGGCCCTCATCGTACAGACTGATAAGTCACAACCACGCTTCATTCATATAAATACTCCTCGTTAAGAGATAACATACAATTAAATGTCATACATGTTTTATTGTAATTTGCTTAATTGATTACAAGCGTAGTGTTTACCTGTCCAGCTTTTTGTAGTGACGTTTTGTTACACGTAATGGATACATTTTGTATTTTAGTATTTTATTACATCCTACTACTTATTTTGATTTAATCATGAAAAATAGTTTAAATATTACTAGAATATCTAAGAAATGTTCAAAATATTATATCAAACATAGTGTCATTTATCTTATGCATAAGGTGGACACCTTGGTATTTCTAGAAATGTGATAAAACGCATTTGATAAAACGTTCTTAAAATAATAAGTTGATTTTTGCAGCATAATTTTGCAAAATAATAATTTCAGGAAACAGCTTGGTAATAAATTTAGAAATACATTCGTGTATTATTTTGTTAAAAGCACATTCATGTATCAGAAACCATTAAGTACAATTATTGTGAGAGTTGTTTTTTATTTCCTACTTTGTAACATTTAATAATTGCAAACTTACTCAACAGAGTATAAGAAGTTTCAGAATTAACACATCGTGGAACAGTGTCGACTTACACAATTTGAAAAACTTAATTTGCTCTTGATAGTGCCTTTTGATTTTTTTTTTCATTAAAAGAAGTTTTATTTTAAAAATGGAATCAGGTGATAAGATAGCAGTGGCAGAAATACGGAATCTTTAACGGTTTACTAATGTTGCCTGTCATTAGCATCATCATTCAGTCTTAGCATCATCGCTCGTGATGATGCTAACGTGGTTTGCGAAAGGTGCATCAAGCAGCGATTTTACAATCTTAGTATGCTGGTGACACTTTAACAGTTTAACCGAGAAAAGTTTTGTACAAAGACTATCGTTTGAAATGATAAAAATTCCTATCAATGGATTCGAGCTGATTTTGTAAATTTATGTCTACCTTTCACACCTTGCATTCTGTAATTCTTGAGGCATCATTGTATAGATAAGAGATACGTCAAATTTATTTTAACAAAAATAGCTTTTCTATAACCATAATCCCTAAGCGCTAAATCCCTTCATTCTTTCATCCTTTCGTTATTTCTGTTTATTTCATTATTATATCCAATGTTCGGATAGCACATGTAGGTCTTCTTCATTTTTTTTTCGGTGGAGTAGTTTCAAATATATAAGCCCTCAAGCACAGGGCCCAATTATTCTGAATTCAACAATAGAAAGCAAGCCAAGACTTTAACCATCTGTCTTGAAAAAAATAGTTATCTCTAGACGATTGCTACGTGTACCCTATTAGTATCTAACGTGCTAGACATATTCATGGTTAAATGGTACTTTGCTGCGGAAATGTTTTTATAACCATTACACAAAAAACGTCGGATGCACTAAGACTGAAGGTGAATTGAAATGCAACTGTTACAATACTTTTTACGAGTATTGTGACACTAATTGTTGTTGTTAGGTGCTTACTAGCCTTTGATTTTTTTATGCTCGCGGCAGCTACCAAACATTTATAGGATCATGTTTTAACCTTGGGCTTTGCTAAAAGGTTGCAAGCACCTTTATTGTCAAGACTTTCGACAAATTTGCGAATAGAAATACTTCATATTAATATGAAGGGAGTTAATTATATTTCCTCTGTCCGGAAATGTGACATACCTACGTTTGAAGTTGATTGTTGTGCGAAAATAATACGTTCATATTTTAAATTAACATCAAATTAACATTAAAAAAGAACATCGTAATATCATGAATGAAAATATTAACGGAAGATAAACCCGATTTGAAAATAGGAATGAAAAATGTTATAAAGAGTAGTATGGGTGTAGAAATAAAGATGAAAGAGATGGAAAAGACAGAAGAGTCAGTATACAAGATTGAACTAGAAAATATAGGAGATAGAGATGTCTTGATGCAAAATAAAAATAAGCTAAGACAACTAAAAGCAAGAATTTATAACATATAATGAAATGACTCGAGAGTAACAAGAAATACAGAAAAAATTGAAACAAATGGGAGTTAAAGAGGGGAAAAAAGGGAAGGCAGTAAAAATGGGATACCAAAAAATTATAATTCAAGGAAGAGGGTACAAATGGGTACAAAAGAGAAACTGATAGAACATGAAAGAACCCTCACGAACCGAAATGCAAAAAACTGAGGAGAACAGAGGAGAGAGAAACAAAAATAACCCAAGGGACCAATAAAACCAAACAAAGACAAACGAGAAAATCAAGACCAAGGAAATGGATAAGGAAAAAAATTAGAAACACGTAGTAAAAGCAAAAAGTGGAGACAGATTATAAGAATGAGCAGATGGAATATACGGAGTATAAACTGAGAAAAAGACGAAGTAGTTGAAGATCACAACATCTAGATTACCTGGGAATAATGGAAATAAAAAGGAAAAGCCAAGGAATGGAGGAACTGAAAGATGGATATTAGTTGTACTGGTCAGGGGTGGACATAAACGACAGAGGTGTAGAGGGAGTGGGAATTATTAAACTTGAAATAGTGATTAACATCCAAAAAGGTGAATATATAAATGGAAGACTAGAAGAATTGACACAAAACTAGAAGAGAACGAAATATAGAGCATAATAGTGACATATGCACCAAATGGCAACGGAAGAAAAGAAGAGAAAGGTGATTTCTTCGAAAAGCTACAAACCGAAATAGATAACCTCGAAAGGAACATTATAGTAAAGGGAGATATGAACTGTCGTGTAGGGAAAACAATACTGGAGTAGAGATGTATATAGGAAAGGAAGGAGAAGAAACCATAAACGATAACGGGAACAGACTAATAGACATATGTATAGGGAATGACCATAACAAATACAAAATTTACACATAAAGACATTCATAAATGCACAATAGAAGGTCCTAGCAGGAAAGAAAAATCTATCATTGACTATTTTTTAATGAACTCGCAAAACTGGAATAAGATAAAAGGTGTTAAAGTTTACAAATAAATGCAGAAATATAATACAAAGAAAACAAAAGAAGAGAAAAGAAGAAAGATAACCAAGGAAATAAAGTTTGCAATAAAATATATAAACACGTATTAAATAAATATTATTTATATATTATTATATATAAACACGTATCGTATATAGTTTTCGTTGAGAGATAACATTCAACTATTAAGTGTCATCATTGATTTATTGCAATTTTCTTAAGTGCAAATTTTTGCACTGACGTTTTGTTACATGTAATTGAAGCCTTTTATCAATTCCAGTATTTTATTAAAATATATCCCACTACTTGTTCTGATCTAATCGTAGAAGAACATTTTAGACACTTTTAGAACGACTGAGAAATGTTCAAAACATTGTATCAAACATAGTGTGTAAATACAATGTGAATAAATGTAAATGTAAATACTTTTGAAAAGTATAATAAAATACATAATTATTTACTTTTTAGAATATGTTACGTAATTTTGCACAGTAATTTAAGGGAGCAACTTGATCATAAATACAGAAATATTAAGTCATTAAAAGAGCAAGATACTCACGACTAATAGACATATGTATAGGGAACGACCTGATATAACAAATACAAAATTTACACATAAAGACGTTCATAAATATACAAGGGAAGGTCCTAGC
>JAWQRM010000206.1:0-26608 GCA_033557675.1 Coptodactyla brooksi
CATTAATGTGTCCATTAAAATGACATATCTCTAAGGGCAAAAAAGTTTGTTATTTTAAGTAAACATAAAAGGTGCAGCAGACACCCTGTGCATTTTAGCATAAAATAAGTCTGAAATTCTTAATTCTCTAATAGAAAACTAGAACTGTACCAATTTCTAGCAAAATTCAACAAGCGGTTTTTAAAATATGGTTAAAAGTAGAAAATATTTTTTCAGTTTTTACGCCCTGTAGATTGAAAAGGAATAACCTTCGTATAGACAAGTTTGGCTCAATCGCGCTATTTTGACCCCAATTATCCGTCACTATAATATGGTCCATTATTAACAACTCACACTGTATATGTGTGCAAGTCCAACCAAATTGGTTGGCAATAGCATCAAATATGAGAAATATGTGTAATTTTTACTTGATAAGTCGAACTTCGATAACTCGAACAAAATATATGGCCCAACTTCAATAAGTTGAATTTTCTGAGGGAATCCCCTAAGTATGCGCGATGATAACCTCTGGTTTTTTAACGTTATTATGCAGGCAGTATAGTTCTGCGCTTGGTAAGGTCACTTGTGTGATTTATTTTTTATTATTAAGTGAAAAATTACTTACTTGACTTATTACGTTCAAGACATTTTTGTGGGTGATAATGCCATCAAAATGTACTTCAAAAACTTTGTCTGTTAATCAAAAATTTAAACTTATAAAAGAAGTGGAAAGTGGTTCACGAAATAAAAATGTAGCTACGAAGTATGGTGTTCCGACAAGTACAGTGTCTACTATTTTAAAAAATAAGCAATCAATCATCACTACCATTGAAAGTGATGGGCCAAGTGGGAGTATCAAGAGACAAGGCAGTTCTACAATGGTTTAAATCGGCAAGGAGACAGAACTTGCCTACACCCGGAAAGATAATTAAAGAAAAAGCATTAGAGTTTGGTCAACAACTAGGATAACCAAACTTTAAGGCAAGCACTGGCTGGTTCGAAAATTGGAAACGCAGATATATATATAAAGAAAACTGTTTATTCTCCTTTTACTATTTTCTGATATAATGTAGCTCGGTATAAACGACAATCCCGATTAAAAAAAATCGCTGTCCACCAATGAGTAGAAAAACGACAAAATGGATAAACACAGACTATACTTTGATCATTTTTAGTTCCTATTTTCGATTCAATTCATATGATTTCGTATGATTCATATGAACATGGTTGACATTAAATGGGTAAAAGAAGAATAAATAGTCATACATATATGAAAATATAGTATATAAGAAAAAGTTTGTAAATTATGTTTTAAAGTTTAGTTTTCTTATAGATATGGTGTATGTCATTAAAAGGCATGTGGAGAAAGAATTGATGTGAGTGATGAGGATTAAATGGAGACGTAATGTTTTACCCCATTTATTAGAAAGTTATCAAGCATGGGATGTCTTTAATACAGATGAGACAGGGTTATTTTTTAAATGCCTCCCAAACAACACATTAACTTTTAAAGACCAAAAGTGCCATGGAGGTAAGCATAGTAAACAAAAAGCTACATCGATGCTTGTCACAAACATGGATGGATCAGAGAAAATGAAATTGCTGTTAACAGGCAAAAGCAATAAACCTCACTGCTTTCAAACTGTTTAAGTGGTTGCCCCTTGACTATAAAGCAAATCCAATGGCTTGGATAAGAGGAGCAATTTTCGAAGAATGGCTACTACAATTGAGTATACAGTTTAAAAATAAGTGCAGAAAAATTATTCTCTTCATTGACAACTGTCCGGCCCATTCTAAAAAAATTCAGGAAAAATTAAAATGTATTGAACTTGCTTTTTTTCCCGAATATGACATCTAAGCTGCAACTACTCAATCAGAGTCTCGTACAATATTTAAAATGTCATTATCGTCAAAGGACTTTGAGAAATCCATAAGATGTTTCGAAGAAAACAAACAAAACAAATACATTACATTAATGGACTGTGTTGATGATATGGTGTCGACACTCTAATGCTTAGAGTGTTGACGTTAAACCCGAAACAATTTGCAACTGTTTTAAGAAGGCCAGTTTTGGTCAGTACACTGAGTGGGAGAAAGAGGATGAAATTCCCTTAATTTTCATAAGCGAACACTTGACAAAAAGGAGTGAAGACAATATTGTTACTTCGTAGAGTTACTTTCCCACTGATGAAGATATTATCGAGTCCTAAATGTCCAAATCTGAATTGATACAGTCTGATAATGACTGCGAAAATGATATGATACTGGAGGACTTAGAATATGATTCCCAGCAGCTACCTTCAAACAAATTGGTTGCAGATTCATTGAGTGTTTTGCGTTCTTATTTAAAAGCCAATAAATATACAACTGATTCCTTGTACACATATATATATATATATATATATATATATATATAACATTGTAGCTTTTTTCGATTTTTTACACGATAATAAATATATACATATATATGTACCTGTTGAATGGTTTTTAATATATTTTATATGTGTATACATATGTATTATGCACATATCTATATACATATTGTATATTTCTATGTATGTATAGACATAATTTTTGTTAGTTTTTTTATAAAATATAGATATTAAGGAACTTACATAACATGTAGCCTATTTTTGCTGAAATAAATACATAGTACATACATGCAAATGTTCATTCACAAAAAAAATATGCACATTATGCAATAACTCGAAGTCTCGATAACTCGAATTTTTTTTGCGGCTCATTGGTTTTCTAGTTATCGAAGTTTCACTGTATATAGATCACATAAATCATCGTAGCACCTTTTTAGTTGATTCAAAAAGTGCAGTCTTATTTTTGCATATGTACATTAACATTGATATCTTAATTAAAGATCTGTATTATAGCGTTGTTAAATCATCTACAAGAAACTGCTCTACAAGCTAAATTCGACGATGCCAAGATAATTGAGTGTATTAAATTGATATTTAAACATGGACCAAGACACCGGTTACCGCTTATGCACTTTCGGAATCAATTTGACTTTGTTGGAAAGTTATGCCAAAACTTGGAAAGAAATTTACCAACTCGCTATAAAGTGGAGGTATTTCAAATGGTTATCGACTTTTGCAAATACAACGCTGCAGACTGTTGCATGTCTTGCTGTAAACTTGGAGAAGAAGTTTTATCAAAGTTACGCGGATTGTATGAAAGGAGAGTAGCAGAAGACTGTGTAAAGGTAAAGGAAAACGATACGAATGGAACTTCATGCTATAGTACTATAAAATAATTTGTCCATTAGGAACTCTTGTTTGAATTTTGTCTTTTGCAAATAAGGCTTCATCATCCTCACGGTGCAGCCAGCAATAGCGCTGAAGCATATGCATATAATTGGAATGAATGGCGGGAACAATTACGTATAATTTATAGGATTGTCGAAGATGAACTCAACTACCATATAAAGTCTTGCACAAAACCACAATTTCTCTACCAACGCAATACTGTATTTGTTTCATTGGCCGTTGCAGTTTGTAAGCAGGTATATACCTATGTTGTTACCTAGTAGAATTGGAATGAAAAGTAAGGGTGTATATGTAATTATTTTAAACGATATGGTAAATTAATAAGGACTTAATATAGTATATGATCTTGATATGTTTATTATGTTATCAATAGTATTAATATATGATGGACCAATCGTCACCACTACACCAAATCTGGAAAATACCTGCTCGCGCATGTTTTGCTAACCGAGGAAACATTAGCAGGAATGATGAAAGTCTTTAATTACCATTGATGAGGCTACTTAGAGAAACATACATAGAGCAGGTATTTTCCAATTTTGGTGTAGTGGTGACAATTGTGTAATTTTTCCATAAATTTTTTCTTATTAATCTTTAGGCTGTCTTATTTGGTATTTCTTTGCATCTGCTTGTTTTACATTATCTCTTTGTTGTTAAGTAATAGATCAAAGTCATCTGAGCAAACTAATTCTAGAATAGTTTATTAGAATTAATGAATTATTATTTAGATACATGTATACTCTATTTTCTAGGTATTCTCAAACAGGGGTAATGTTAATATTTCAAATTCATCATTTGATGCATCTGACCACGATATTTCGCAACCAGCAAAGCGATTAAAACTTGACATTGGATTGGGAGAGTTTATATCATGCATAAAACAATCAAAACACTACCTCTGGTACGGTATTAATATATTTAGTGTTGCAGTTTTTTACACTTCCTATTTCCAGGGTTTACATAATGTCGGAACTTTTGAAAGTATATCCAGGAGTAATAAATTTTGATCAATCTATTGATTTACTGGAGGTATTAGTAAACCTATATAAAGAAGTCAAAGCGATTGATATGCAACGGTGTATTTATGACTGCTTTACAAGTTTAGTGGAAATACAAAACATGAATTTAGATGGTAGAATATCTGAAATGGATGAACTGTGGAATTTTGTTACTGATGAAATGCTTAGGTACGAATATACAGATGTCCTTCGATGGGTTTTCATATAGCCATATATCAAGAATGAAAACTAATCGACATTTGAAAATCGGCATCCAGAGGTTTTCTGTGATGCCGTTTTCAGTAAGAATACTTTCTTCCAGTCTTTTCTGGTTAAATCAGAGGTCAATATTTTATTTTAAATAGAACATCTTATGTATTAACCCTTAATAATCAAAAGGCTCCACTGAGGAGACTAATGGCTCCTCTTTTGAAGTGATAAATACTTTAAAAATCGAAAGGCTTGGCTTAAATGATTTTTAAAGTATTTGGCATATGTCTCCTGAGTGGAGCCTTTTGATCGTTAAGGGTTAATATATATTTGAATTACACATGTCATGTCAGTACGAGCTTCACTAATTCTTTGTCGATAAATGCATGGTTTATATTGTTTTTTTTAACTTATTTGGGTATAATAAACAATTGATCATTAGTCGAAGCATACAGTCAATTGTATTAATTTAACATTGAAATTCAAACATAAGGTATTATTGAAATACTAATCTAGAGTCATAGTTAATAATGCTCTAAAATGTTCTAATTTAGTATTTGTTTTTTCAATAGCAATTATAATATTACACCTATCTAATATACTAATCATAACTAACGGCTATCATAATAGCTGATTACAACATATGATTTATTTTTTAGATCATTAACACTTCATCAGAATGCCGATTCAATTCACAAGCTACTGCAATCGCTAATGTGTAATGGAAAAATAAGGGATACATCTGCAATCTATCAGATTTTTCTGTCAGGAACTTTAATATTGGAGAACTATTCCATAAAGACGTTACTGCTAACTGTAAAAAATTTTGGACTTCCCGAATCATTGAACGGAGAATCATGCAAAACAAAAATTATCAAATGGATGCTACATTATGATGAAAATAATCCAAAAGTGTTCATAGGCAATGGCTTGTTATTTGCTCAAACATTGGTGTCTTTATGCTTGAAACAATGGCCGGACCGTGCACAGTGTAACAAGGAGTCTAATAACAGGAACTTCGAAGATGTGTATATTTTGAATTCATTTCAAAGGCTTGTAATGCCCCATGAAGAAACTGTGGGAACTCGGCGACCTGCCCCCATTAGTTTCCACAAAGATATATACTTGGAATTAGTCAATGCTGTGAAGGAGTTTTTATCTCATTTTGTTTTGGTTAAATATAACTTAGATTATTTACAAAACTCCTTTTCTGCTGTGGTGTTGGCAGGATATATTCTTGCAGAAGTAAATGCATTAGATATGCATCATGATTTTGACGCACTTATAGAGAAGTTATGTATTGAGGAAGTATTTCAGTCCATAAACGAAATTCTATACTACTATTGTTCCGACAGTAATCACTTAAAGAGTGAAATATTCTGTAATACATTAAAATCTTTCAACAAAATTTTAATACAGGAATTTGATCCATTAGTGTGCAAAAAATATCGAACATATATTACTACAAACTTACTTAGTTGTTTCTTTGAGTTGCTTATTTCACAATCTGATTTGAATGAGTTGGAAGAGGACAATGATGAAGAAGTAATTGATAAGGATCTTATCAATGATAGAAAACAAACGCTGATGAGTATTTTATGTAATTTTTCAATGTATAAAGGCAGTGGTAGACTTACTGACAATGAAGATAAGGTTATAGCGGAATTAGCAGAAGGCTGTTATGAAGAATACAATATGGTATGCTTATGTATTCCTTGTAATTGCATGTAACTTTCAAACTTGTCATTTTAGCGCATAACTGTTCTGAATTCAGTGAAACATTGCCAACTGGGTGTACTTAGCGAAAGAGTACTTCTTTCGATTATGGAATCTCTACAAAAAATATGGACTCACCATTCAACTGAATACGAAAGTGTAATAGCAGTATTGGAGATAAGCCATAGTAAGTGGATATGTCAGTAACCTTTATGCTTTGTTTTATCTTAAATGTTACAATAGCCTTCCGATCATAAATTCAAGTGAATTTTACACTCTTTCAATATCAGTGAATTACAATTTACCTCTGCACTTCATTTGAAATCGTCAGACTTATTATGTATCTGAAAACAGCTTTTAGGTTTATATACTGTAATCTTTTGCGCTTTGCCGTATTTGCGTGGAATTTTTTAATTTTGCAGGCTGTATAAATCCAATTTTCACAATATTTTGTTGTTGTGTTGCGCACTTCACTCTAACGTTCGTTGGCATTGGTAGCTATTTTGGATGCTTACTTACTATTGAAAAGGTTACTCGCGTTTTCGTGTGCTTTGCGATTTTTTACTTATGAAAAAAATTGAACAATTTGTATTAAATTTTACTTTCGGAATGGAACAAAGAGTAGTATTGTCTTGTAATGAATAAAACATGAATAAAACAAACGTTTACAAGTGGTATAAACATTTCCAAGAGGGCTGTGAAGACGTAGAATATGACGAGCGTCCTGGACAACAACGACGTTGAATCTCTGCCAGAGAGGTTGCTGATCTTGTTGGCATATCATTTGGTTAATGACAAGCAATTTTTTCAGATGTTTTGAGCATGAGATATGTTCTGAAGTTGATAAATTGGAACCAAGGGTAGTACCAATTCAACAGTGCTCAGGAGTTACTGAATGAAGTTAACAACGATTTAGAATTGCTCAAGCAAATTATAACTCGTGATGAAACATGGTTGATAAATATAATGTCGAAATTAAGGCCCAATCTGAGAAGCACTAAGACCAAAGAAAGGTTGTCAAGTTTGATCAAATGTAAAGGTTTTGCTCATTGTATTCTTCAATTTCAATGGTATAGTGTACCGTGAGTTCTGGCCACCAGGTCATACCATTACTAAGGAGTACTAGTTGGAAGTTCTAGGTCATTTGTGAGAAGCAATCTGAAGAAAACGCTCAGATTTATGGTGAAACAATTTGCACTACGATAATGCATCTGCTCACAATTCATTGTTTATGAATTTTTTTACAAAAGCAACACTTATGATGGGGTTGAGGAATTTTGGAACCTTTAGCTTAGTAACAAAGTTTGAACTATTGCCACCACTACACCAAAACCAAAAAGTTTACACCAAAATAAACTTTGCAGCTTTGGTATAGTGGTGGTAATTGTTTAAACTTTTTTATCATTTGTAATGCTTCAACCTCTGTATTTGCTAGACATGCCTCCCCCAACTCATGAAAGGACATTTTGCCAACATTGAGGAGATAAAGATAGAATCGCCAAAGGACCTAAAAGCCATACCAATAATTGCGTTCCAGAAGTGCTTCGAAGATTGGAAGAAATGCTTGCACACATGCATCATATCTTATGGGGAATTATTTGAAGGGGACAAAATTAGTATTGATGATTAAATAAAGATTTTTTGTGTGAAAAAATCCCATTAATGATTTCACTAACTGAATGTACTTAGTGAAGAAATACTTCTTTCGAATACGGAATCTCTACAAAAAATATGGACACACCATTCAACTGAGTATAAAAGTGTAATAACAGTGTTAGAGATACTACCCTAGTAAGTGGATATGTGCGGGTAACCTTTATGCTTTGAATTATCTTAAATATTAAAATGGCTTTCAATCATAAATTGAAGTGAATTTTATATTCTTTCATTATCGGTGAATTATAATTTAGTACTACACATAATTTGAAATTGTGACACCTATTATCTAACTGAAAAACTGTCTTTAGGTTTACGTACTATAGTCTTCTTTCCTTTGTCATTTAATATAACCTGTCGTACTCATAACGTGGTTTGGAAAAGCATTTGTCAAAAATTCTCTAAACAAATGTACGTAGTGTGCTGATCAGCGATCTGTTTCCAAGCCTATTGAAGGAATGCTCTGACATAGATGCAAATGCAAGTGTTCTGCTGAAATTATTTGTGTTTCAAGTAAGATGAGATATTTTAGGCCATTTAATGCCCCATCAATAAAAAAGGGACTTATAAATAGTCACCCAACATTCCAGCCTAAACATAAAGTTTTTGGGTATATTGGGTGCATACAGAAAAGCTTTTATGCAAGTTTACCTGAGACCAATATCGAACAGCAGATGGATTGTGTTTTCCATGTAATGGAAAAGTACTCTCTTCAGTGAAAACAATACTTGCAATAAAATCTTTACTTTGATTGGCTTTTCGAGTTACGAACTTTTAATATTCGAACAATTCCATTCTTCAAATATTATCCTCGGGAAATATCTCTTGACTTTTCCATACTTAAAACACTTATAACCATGCTTCTGTAATGCCTGTTACGACTGTTTTATTGCACACACCTAATTTCTGGGCAACTTGTGTAGTTGGTTTTATGTTATCGGCTTCCAGGATAGCACAAATCATTTATTTCATTCCCCTTTCTTTTTGCTCGATTTTTCCATTGAGACCTCTTTCAAGTGGCCTTTTGGGGTACTTCTTTAAACGTTGATAACTTTCAAACATTGAAGCAATATTCAAAATTGTCTGTACTTAATTACAATTTTTTACCGAAGGTGTAAATGGCCCTTTTAAATTTGAAATTTAAATCATCGCCCGAAGATTGCAACATGTGGTGTTGCCATCTATTTGTTGTCCTATGCCTAATACAGAAATACACGTACTATATATATATATATATATATATATATATATATATATGTATGTATATAGTGTATATGTGTATATAACAAAGATGAACAAGCTTAAAAAGCTTCGTTAACAAAGTTGCTTTTACTAACAAGCAAAAAACAATTAGCTAAAGTCACCGTTTGCAATTTTGGATGAAAGTTATATTTACTGATTAAAGTAAATATAACGATTACAACACATTATATAAATTTATATTTCAGGTTTGGTGCACCATATTGGTAATTGTGAATCCGATCAGTTAAGTCAGTACTTCTATGGCTTATTAGAGGAGATTTACAGTCAACAATTCAAATACGGCTACAACGTCAGCGTAGCGCTGTTGAATTCTTTCCAACAAATTTTAAAGGTATTCGCATGTTTACAAGCGTAGTGTGTTAAAATAAATATTTTCATCTTACAGGGAAATTTTTATATAAACTATAAAAGGTACGCAAAATCTTGTCTATCAGTGTACATCTGCAATTTTCTGAAATCTAATTACCAACTTGTAAGAATAAAGGCTGTCGAATGTTTAGCTACGATATTCAGTAAAACCTTTAATGACCCATCTGCACGATCACTGCAAAAATCTATTTGCCACCTTATCAATTCAACATCTCGTGAAGTCTTCATAATAGAAGGAAAGTTGAATCCAGAGCTTAGCATTGATGAGGCCGTCTCCAGAACATGCAGTGTATTCCACACTTATACCACGCTTATTGTTTGCAATTCCATATGGAGAAAATACTTCATGTACTCAGTACTTGCTTTAACACAGGACAAGAAGCTAAATTCCGATCTATTAAAGAGAGCTTTAAGTTTAATAGCACTGAAACTACAATACAAAACAATGGATCTGTTTATTGCCGAACATATGAATTTCTTGTTGTCAAAGTGGTGTACTGACCAAAGAACCTTATGTTCTTTTCCTCAAGAAATTGCTGAATGTGAATCTCAACTACAATTCTATAGAAAATATATACAAATAATTGTTCCATTACAATTGCATAGAAACATAGAAGAAGCTGAAGTTTGTAGAGAACTGGGATTATCTATAAGAGAGATATTTGAGACGTGTTTTGTTGAACTTGCAGTATCTTGTTTTCTAAGAATGGTAACAAAGTCACTCAACAGCAAAGGACTTAACATAGCTAACAACCTGTATTCCCGTATAGTTGATGAGCTGTCAGAGAAGCATGTTCAAGAATTGCTGATTCTCAAAATTGATAATATTTTGGTTGGAATTATGACTTCTGTTATTGACAAAAACTTATATGAGGAACAGTTTGACACGGAATATATATTGGAATGTAATGAATATCCTAGGGATTGTATTGATGAAATTTTAAATGTAATCAAAGTAAAAGCCGCAATACAAGTGGATATTCTTGATCATTGCTTTAGTGTACATTCAGGAAAAGTACAAACAATTATGCTACAGTTGGCATTCAATGTTTATTGTGCATGTAATATGCAAGACAAATTAAAATCTCTACATCAATATTTTAATTTTGTTGACATTATAACTTCATACACTATGAGACCTACTTGTAAAATGTCGGACTTTTGTGTGCGGACTATAATACACACACTGCTCTATTTTATAGAAATGGAATGTGAAACAAAATCATTTAATGTTGCGGCTTGTGACTATTTAGAATCATTTATAAGAACAACTATTTCTAATTGTCATAATAAGCTTGATAAATTCTACAGTATAATAGTAAATAAATTAATTCTTTTAATATCAGATGAACAATTATCTCTAAAATCTATTACAATTCTGAAGCTGTTGATTGTCGAAAATACAGCGCGTTTTAAGAATATTATTCCACACTTGGATCCTTTACCACAGATAAGCGAATTGATAGATATCAATGAAGTATGTAAAAAAGTACGTACCGAAAAGTGGGGAACGTCTTTAATAGGAGAAATTAACCATTTCCTGAAGGCTGGTGATTGTTTGAATTTATGTCGCTTAGAAGCATTAAAGCACTTGAAACGTATGCTCGCAGAGAAAAAGTATGAATTACAGGAGTTGTTTGAGATAACTAGTAAACTCAGAGATTTTTCTGAAGAGAGGCGGACCAATGTCATACATCAACTTATCTGCATGCTTGTAGGACTTATTGCTTCTGACAACAAAAATGTAACGTTAAACAATCCAAAACAGATGTGTTAGTTGATACACTGATTTTTAGGTATGCATCGAAGCTGTCTGTTGTCTTGGCGAAATCGGCGCCTCTAACTTAACAACGTTAATACTTCAATCTGAAAATATGGACGTAGATCAACTTTCTTCACCGATTCAGTTACTTACATCGCATGTTTTAAAGGTTTTATATGAAAGCATTGTTGATCAAGATATTAATATTGTCAAAACTGCAAGTCTTGCGTTATATGAAGCTTTAAGCACTATGGAAGGACAAAACTTTATAAGTAAGTGTATTTATTATTAATCATTATTTTATACATTTCTAAATTTTTTACTAGACATGTTGTAAAAGTGTCTAGTAATATATGTTAAAGTAAATTATGGCTTAGTAGCCGGTTGTAGGCAAGCAAAGGTAAATTTGTAGATTCAGGATGTTCTATAAAGTTAAGATGTTATAAAAATTTCAAATGGGCATTTTTGAATTAACATCGGCAAAATATCAATATACATATATATATATATATATATATATATATATATTTTTTTTTTTCTTTCTGATCTTTATAATAAAAATCTTTAGATGTGTCTAAATGTGTCTATCTGGTATAACTACTTTAAGAAACTTAAAGCAATTTGGTAAAATAATGGAGTATCCTATGTTAAGTGAAACATTTAGTTTGAGTTTAATTCACAGTAAAATACAGGATGTTCGCTTATTGTAGAGTATAGACTGTTTAAATAAAACACTGTGTATGAGTAATTCTAAAAAGATAGATAACACATATTAACATCTTTAACATACACATTAACATACTTAACATCTGTGAATAAAAATGAGAAGACTAGATAAAGATAAAAAATACAGAGAACGCCTAAACTTGCACAGAAAATTGGCATGCCATGGAGAAATAGCTGTTCCGCCCTGAACCTAATATTGTTTTAACAGTAGTTATTGATGTAGTTAATTACATAAAAACCATATCAGTCAAATCAAGAATTCTGGCTGCTCTTTGTGAAGATATGAGATCTGAGCATAAAACATTGTTCTATTCTTCATCTATATGAATGAATTAACAACTTCCTTAAGCAAGGAGCGTAAAAAGTTTGTGGAGAAATTCTACAACAATTTTTTCTAACAAAGCTCTTCTACTTGGTAGGCATATTTGAAAAACTTAATTCACTTAATCTTCAACGTCAAGAAAATAATACAAATATATTTGATTTAAGTGCGTTTTGTAACGAGATTGACAGTTATGGAATAACAAACTAGAAGAGATTTTCTTTGAGATGTTTCCCACATTGTGTGAATTTATCCAATGTTACCCACCGGAGAATCATAAAAAATTGTTCCTAAAGACGTTGGAGAGTCGTTTCGAAAATCTGGAAGAACGACTGATAGAGCTTTCTTCCAGTACTGCAAAAAAATCAAATTTTGCTGCTAAACCATTAACAAATTTCTGCAGTGAAATGCCTTGTGACTATCATCTTATTAAAGTTAAAGAATTTCGCATATTACTGCCTGTTTCAACTTCTTATCTTTGCGAAACTGGTTTCTCCACAGTAGCTGGTTTAAAATCTAGGTATAGGAACAAAGTGTAAATAGAAAAGGAGCTACAAGTGTCTATCTTGAATATTAAACCAAACCTGTATAGACTATGTACCTTGAAGTAGGCACATTTAAGTTATTAATAATGTTGTATAATTACAATGTTTTAGATATGATGTTATGTTATCAAATTTCAGTTTAATTTTAAAAATAAAAATTACTTGATGTCTTGGTTATTTTTTGATGGAAATAACCTTGGAAAACTTGGCTTCCCTCCTGGAAAGTGTGCCCCACAGTTTGAGAATTGCTGGGCTACAGTATCATAAACTTCTGGAAAATTCGCAGCAGATTTCTTTCTTTATCATTTTTGGGAGAATCCATTAGATATTAAGGTGGTTCTCGTATGAGCAATTTTTTGTTGACGATGTTCAGGATGTGAGAGTGTTCGGCATTTAAGTGTTTTTATTATACAATTGAGTTGGACGAGTATTTAATTAAATCTTTAAGATTGATACAACTTTGCTCTAAAAAATTGACTAAACCTCATAATTCAGATATACTTATACTTCGGTTGACCTTACTTTTACTACATCTCTAACAATTATGTTGTATTGTCGTATTCTATTCATAGGTCACATTCTTCTGACGAAGGTTTATTGTATAAAGTGAAACATATGTTGAGAGTGAGATTTTTGGTGAACAATCTTGGTGTGGTTAAGGTGTTTGTTAACTCCAGTAACTACAAACAAGACCACAGATTTCCGTTTTTCTCATATAATTATGTTATATATCAAAGAATTGGGATTATATGACCAGGTGGAATGAAATTTAAATGACAAACTGTATTGAAATAAATATATATTTTGCTATATTTAATTAAAAATAATATCTTACATACACATTTTGTACAGCATTATTAGAGAAAGTTTAAAGATTTGCACAATAGTTTATTAAAAACACAACAGTTGCAAGAACTGTTCACAGAATAGTGATAAAGCAGGCTACACATATTTAGCTTTATATATTTCTACAACAATCTTTTTGCTGCCTGTTACTTGTAGCCAAGGAACTTTTCAACAGACCGATTCAAAAGTACTGCAGTAATATAGTGCTTTGAATCAGATCATTTGTCGAAATGTAGCTTCATTTGAAATCATGCATATGCAAATGTGTAAATAGTGGGATAAGAGAGCTGAACTCAAAGCTGTGCTATTGATAGCATAGTTGAATGCTCCACCTAGGATATACCTGGTCTTCAGTTGCAATGCTAAAAGTGCCTTGCCAAGAGATTCGCCAGATTTCAACTGGAAAGGGTAAAATATTTGATAACTATTGATTAACTTATATAAACTAGGAACTATTATTATTATTATTGTCTTGTAAACAACTGAAGACTTAATAAGTAATACTTCATAATGAAGAAATGTTAATACTAACTCAACTTTTATTTGTTTCTACAGAAAATTCAGTAAATGCAGTGCAGCTTACGTATTTCCACCCTTTTTTGCCAAAAAATCGGAAGTTGTGTACAGCATCAGTAGATGTGGATAAAATGAATAAACATGTAGATCCAGTTAATGTGCCAAATATCTGGTGGTATACGGACAATAATCATAAGGCGTGGATTATAGAACTTGTCTGTGCATTTCTCGGATATTTTTCGGAGAAATGTTATTTACAGAGTTTGATACCTTTGTGTAAAATTAATGTAAATCACCAATTTTGGGTGTTTCCTTTCTACAAATTTTGTGTGTAACAGGTTCCGTTTTGTGAGAAGCTTTTGCCCTATATAGTACTCCTGTATGGTTCAAGAAATGATTCTAATGTTAGGATCTTAACACAATGGTTCAACTATTTTTTCGATAATGTGTGGAATCTAAATTTAAAAGAAGACACCTGCAACAGAAGTAAAATATTATCAATTCAGTGTATATTAGATGCCGTTTTATTTTGCAGGATACATGTTCAAAACTTCGGGTATTATTTTTAGTTGTTTAGTTATGTACCTTTTTTAATGTTGTTTATTGCAGGCATGGCTGTGAATTTCAGCTAAATTATTTAAAACTGGCGCAGGCTGCATTTTACTGTTCACGGTTTTTTGATGCTATATTTTATGTTGAATTGTGGTGTCAGTTGAAAGCAGAGAGTATTGCACCAACAAAGAAATTCACTGGATCTCCGTTAACGTTGCTCGACTTGGTTTGTGCAATGGAAAGCTCATCAGTGTGTTTGGCAGCACAAAATATTTTACGTCGGGTAAGTTAGATACTCTATATGTTTAGGGAGATGTATACAATGTATACATATATTTATTTGTTGAATTTTTCTGTTCGTTCTTTATATTTGTAATGTCAATTTTCTTCACATACCACTTATACTCTTTCTTTAAAAATTATAATCAATTTAAACCGCAAGTTTACGTGAATCTATTATATATCTATTACATTGTAATGTGAGGAGTACCTGAATACGAATTTCACCCTGGTAGAAACTCTGAAAATACGATTCTTTTTTTTCTTTTAGTCATACAGTGCAATAGGTGAAGTAGATGGTTTGAACGGCTGTGGGCATGCATATCTATTGCCCGCATCAACAAGAATCGATCATTATAAAGAATTAGGAAGATGGGATCAAGTAGTGCTGCATTATGATACTCTCCTATCACAAGGAAACTTAAACATAAAGCAAGATTTTTCTGAATCCCTAAAAAATTGCGGTTACTATGGATTAGCAATGAATTATCAAGAAGTTCATACTCCTGACTACGATACTCTTTGGCGACTGGGGAAGTATGACTGCGATACAAGACAAGAAACTGATAATCCATATGAGAAATATAAGTATATTGCATTAAAATCATTGTTAGAGAAAGATAAGGAGATATTCATAAATGCAATTTCGACAGCACGTTTGGCAGTCATAGATTCTTGTAAGGGAATTAATCTACAAACTACAAAAGCCTTATATGGGATTTTAATGAAGTTACAAATGTTACAAGAATTGGAAGACATAGACAGTATGGAACTTTCTGATGTAAAAGAAAAGTGGGAACAGCAAGATTCAATTCCAAAAATAGGCTTTAATTTTTGTGAACCTATAAAAGCACAACGTATCGCACTTTTAACGGGATTTTTAAAAAATCCAGAACTTGGTGGAAATATTAATAATGAGAAATGTAAGGAGTATTTGGCTGATTTATATTTGGATTTGGCAGGTAATTTAATTATGTATATGCTGTTTTAAATTTAATATAATTGCATAATATTACTCTTCAAAATTTACAAAATAACGAAGTTACTTATTTTTAATGAATAGTATTTACCAACAAAAAATGATTCACAAAGGTATTTAATAACACTTACTCGTTTATTACTGTAGACATAATGGAACATATAAAAGGGTCTTAACCAAAAAGCTATTGTATAAATGCAATTCTAAGCAATTTGCAATATGAACTATGGTTGATATTAATTACAATCATGAAATTCACTATAAAAATGTTCAAAACACAGGCGTTATGTTTCGAATACAATTCGTTAAGAGAGTAAGAGGTTCAATCATAAGTGCATTGTTTCTTATGTTCATTTTTTGAAAAGGAGTGACTCATACATCACAAATCACACAAGGCAAATATAACTTCACCTTAAATTTTCAGTAACTATTTTCCAACATATATATTCGTTAATGTAGTTGCATAACTCATAGTGGTGTTTAATGCTTTGCAAATCTTAATAAACTTCAAAAATATGTTTTATCAAGGAAACGCTAATTATTATACTTTATTAGTTATTTAGTCTATTATAATATTGCTATAAATTTTCATAATCTAAAAAATTACTATCGCTATCGTCATCACTTCCAGTACTGGAGCTCAAGGAAATGATGAATGGTTCATGAACATCATCCATTAAGCCATCCAACATGGAAATTTTTTCTTCTTTAATTATATGTTGTTCACATTTACTTCAGTTTTCTTGAGTAACTTAAACAATTTACAGGCTTACAACAGGGTCGGACAGTTAACATTTATAACATTTTCCACTTTAACTGTTCCTGTAGAACAATGTTTAACTTCAATTGTATGATATGCTGCACAATTTAATATAATTGATTATTCTCTTTACAGAATCAGCCAGAGAAGAAAAACACTTCAATATTGCTAAACGTGCCATTGCATCATTATCCTGTATCACCCAATTGAAACAAGAATATTCTTATAAGAAGGTCTTGGAAGAAGCTAAAATCTGTTGGGCAATGAAAGACAAAGTAACGGCACGTTATTTGATTCATGAATTATTTACTAAGAATGACAACATAAAGTAATGGATGTGCATTGTAGACAATGCATGATTATAAAATTAATAAACCGTAGGTTAAATTTTGCTTCTCTCAAACTGTATGGGCAATGGATGGCAGAAACTCGTTCAGAAAATCCACAAGTGATTTTGAATACCTACTTTTTGGAACCATTAAAGTTAATGAAAGGTATAGAAAAGGAAAAGGAAGATCTTGACAATATATTTGGAACATACTATGATATTGCCAGATTTTCAGATTTAGAATACCAGAGAGTAAGTTTCTATTTATCCGTGGCAGCCTTAATGGTGATTAAGTTAAAATATTAAAGTTATATTACTAATACTTTTTTATTGCCCTTGTAACCTTCGTTTTTTGGATCCATCCTCCTATAATATATTTCTTTTGGTCAAATTCGCCTTTTATCTCTATTTTGTATTATGGATATAATGATCAATTACGGTATACTTGCTGCACATTTTATATATTCATAGTTACTCTGCAAATAGAAATCATTCTACTTGATTTCTAATTTCTATTTGATCACCATAATACAATAAACACCATCAGGTATTTATTGTGCTATGGTACTTATATATTAATTACTTATTGTATTATGATGTTTATTGCAGATAAGAAGCTACGTGAAATCTGCAGAATTTGAACAAAAAATACATAATAAGGAAAAATCTAGAGAAGCTGCAGACAAGATAAAATCTCAGGCTGGGGGGAGATTGGATGAAGATCAAAAGAGAGCAGTTCATATATATCATAAGCAGAGTATAATAGACGAAGCAGAAATTAACAGTGCTCTAAAAGAAAGAGGGATCTATTTATTGTTAGCTATAAAGTAAATAATATGAGGATGCTTTGTTATAGTGTGACGACTAATTTTAATTGTAGGTATTATATGTTAAATTTACAGTATAGCGATGCAAGCAATACGCGTATTTTTCGAGTGCTGTCTCTTTGGCTAGAAAACCGAAATAGTGATGACTTAAAGAAGTTGTTGGATGATTATGTTCCAAAGATTCCAAGTTACAAGTTTGTATCAATATTACCACAGTTGGTTCCCCATTTAAGTAACAATTCTAAAGAAGATTTTGCTAACCATATATCTTCAATAATTGGTTTGTATAGTTTTGTGATATGCAAATGCATGTGGATGGTAATAATGAAATAACTTTACTTTCTATTTTTTTAGAGCGCTGTGCAAAAGATCATCCCCATCATACTGTACCAATTCTACTCTCATTAGCAAATTCAAACATGGACGAAGAGTTTGTAACAATTAATGCAGTGACAGATTCGAATGAAGTAAGAGTGGAAGGAGCTCAGAAACTTCTGAAAAAGTTACAATCTGAACAATCGCTTAATAAAATCATAACTGAAATGCAGCAGGTGTCAAGAGCATTGCTTGAACTTGCTTATTTAGATAGAGATAAGTGTAAAGTAACTCGTGGTAGTAGCAACTCCTACATTATTCCAGATACCGCAAAAATTACAAAAATTCGAAATTTATCTGAAACCTATTTACCTACAATTACAGTGGATATTAGGAAAGATTGCCAATATGGGGATATAATATCTATACGTTCATTCAAGAAAGAATTCATGGGAGTCGGTGGGATTAACAAACCTAAAAGCATTTTATGTCATTGCAGCGATGGGTTGATAAAGCAGCTTCTTGTTAAAGGAAAAGATGATTTGCGACAAGATGCAGTCATGGAACAAGTCTTTACAATAATGAACGACTTGTTTCGTAATAATAAACATACATCAAAGCTTTTAATTAGAACATATAAGGTCAGTACAAAAAAATATATATTTGTACACAGCAGGTGCTCGATAATGTAAACACTGGATAATGCAAACATCATGCTAATGTAAACACAAATTTCATACTATAGATGTTATCGAGTGTTTTGTACCATCCTATAGTACAAATTTTGACTTTGATTTTCACATTAGCGTGATGTATTCATTATTCAATGTCTTTAACAATGTTTGTGATGTTTTGGTATTGCTTTCCAATAGGCACAGTCAACATTACGAATGTAAATTGAATTTTTATGTTTACGTTATACTTTTCACCTGTATTTTTACCCGTAATACACTATTTTTTTCTTCATTTATTTCTAATGTTATATCATAATCCTATTCTTCCAATATACCGATTCAATGAGAGAAAAAGTGACAAATTGTGTTGTGGTTCAAGAGCAAGCAAGACACCAATATTAGGTGGGGACAAGCATAAATCATCACCTTATATATTCAGTGTAATGTTGAACCATATTCTACTTTATAATATTAGACATGACGCTCAACGCTCTTGTTCGACACAGGCGTTTTTGTGTGTGGTTTTAGAAAAATCTACACTTAGTTTACAATGTAAAAAAAGTGATGTTTGGGCAGGTCTGTTGTCATAACATATTGTTCGTTTTTTCACAGGAGTGCTTTGATTTCCTACAGAACTAAATCATACCCTAAATCAGGTACTAGATGTGAAACTTGAAAATGTATGGTTTCAGTAGGATGGTAATAGTCGTCTTGCCTACAACTGTCATATTGTGCTTACTTATGTCAGCAACACCTTTCCAGATCGTTTAATAATTGGGTGAGGTAACATTCTCTGGCCTCCCAGGTTTTTATGATGCTTTCTACAAGTGTAAATTTATGAAAATTTATCAAGATGGATTTACTTGCATGAAGGGAAAGAATTCCTAACTGTTAAAAACGAATACACTTTGATATTGGTGTAGAAATACTTGATAATGGAAGGTAAACATTGCATAATCGCTTAGGGCGTTATTTAATTACACAAGGAGGGCATTTTGAACATCTAGTTCAATTAGTGTTTATTTCTTTTTTGAGAATACCTTATGTTTCAGAATACGTTTTATTTCTTTCTGATTAAATAATTTAATCTTTATGAGGACTGATCGTTAAACAACAAATGTGTACCTAACTAGATGTTGATATCTGATATTATTAGTCTTGCTAACTCGTGAGCTATGATTCGATGTTTCACTTTTCCACTCATTATACCACTACTCTGTATATATTGCAATGCTACCACTCTTGTTTCCCCTATATAAATGCACATCTTTCTTTTTCTTAAATTTTATTCTATCTTTGAAAAAAAATTTTCTAAAAAATCTAGTTGAAAACTCTCTTCTCTTTCTTCTTGTGGAAATTTAAAATCACATGAAGGTAGTATTAATCTACAAGCAGAGTTTAACCTTTCAGTTTACAAAATCTATTTTGTGTACAAGCACATTTTTCACCCCAATATTAAAAACCGATCAAGACGTTTAGACTCTGCTTGTTTCATTTCAATTAAATTAAAATTAAGCATTTCATGTATGTGTCTCCTAATACCATACATAATGTGGTCATTTTATCATGACAAATTTATTCATTTTTAGTGTTCGTATGTTAGTGTTTTTACATTCTTAGAAACATTCATTTGCAGGTAGTACCTTTGTCCAAACGTAGTGGAGTATTAGAGTGGGTCGAAAAGAGCCAGATGATTGGAGAATATTTGTCACATTTGCATCACAAATATCGACCAAAAGATTGGACGGTTTCAAAGTGTCAGAATAAAATTAAGGTAATGACTATACAGGTGTTCTATTTTCTATGGTTTTGAAGCCTAGAAAACCACATATCACGAAAACCACAAAATATGGCTTCCTGTAATCAATTTGGCTTCAAAAAAGATCTTCAGCTACCGATATCAGATGTTCACCATCTAGTAAGAGAAGGAGAATTCCCATTTAAAACCATTGAAAATGAGATACCTTTGCTAAATTTCTTTTGACCCAATAATTTATAATGATTAATTGTTGACCATAAAACTACCTATAGCATGGTTTAATATTTAATATATTTACAGGCTGCAGGTAGTAGGAGTAGTGAAGAAAAGGAGAGAGTATTTAAGGAATTGTGTGCCAATTTTATGCCTGTGATGCATAAGTTCTTTGAAGAGCAATATCCTCACCCCAGCATATGGTATGAACGAAGGAGGGCATATACTCATAGCCTAGCTACAACTAGTATATCTGGATATGTGTTAGGATTGGGTGACAGACATGGTGGTAACATTTTGTTAGACGAAAATACCGCTGAAGTTATACATATTGACTTTGGAATAGCTTTTGAACAAGGAAAATTATTACCGACACCAGAGACGGTACCATTTAGATTGACTAGAGACCTGGAAGATGGTATGGGTGCTACAGGCGTTAATGGCATCTTTAAAAGGTTCCTATTTACAAAACTATTGTACATTATTATTATACATCAGATAGCTATCAAAAAATGGAGAAGAATGTAACTCCTTTATTTATTATCCGATTTTGAATGGGATCAAATGCTCTGTAAATGTATAATGCAGAAATCTGTACAGCATTTGATCCCACATAAGTTCATCAAAATTGGACAGAAAATAAAATACTTCCATGCTCCGCCATTTTTTTATAGTTACTTGGAATTTACAAATAGGTAGTACTGCAGTTTGTCAAGACTCTGCTATAATATTTTTGCAGTTAAAGAAATGAATTACATTATACACTGATTTCTTATTGTAGTGAAAATCTATCTGTTTACTTCCAAATTTTGCTTCAGATAGCAATGATTAAAAGGGTATTTCAGTTTTGAAAGGGGCTATTCAAAAAATGTATTAAACCAAACTAGTTATATTTTAAGTGACATGTATGTATTGTTCAACAAATAGCAATTGCAAAACTGCTACATTTGATATAAGTAGGAGTCTAAAGTTTTGGTGAATAGTTTCTAGAAATAGTTTTGGTGAAAAAAGAAATTAAATTTTAGTGGACTATTGTTTGATAACCAGATGGTAGTGGTAACTTATTAGAAACATGATTCCTACTCTGTCTACGGCAGCGATGCCATGCATGATTCCACAGTTACCACATTTCATTGTTTATTATACCACAAGTGCGTTTGAGTTAATATCGTAGAATTAACTGCTAGTAATTTTTCTTTCCAATTCTTTCAACTCTTCCGTGATGCTATTTCCTGAACCTTCCATTCTAAAATTTGATTTGTATTTGATATGTGTCTGATATTTTAATAACCCTAATATTTAATTGATGATAATCCTAATGATAAACCTGATGATAAATATGACTTTAATTAACATCGATGCTTTCATAACCAGCACTAAGCAATTTTAGAGTATTTTTAAAATTGCCCGAAATATGCATTAATAATAAGATTCAATACAATAAGAGCACATTTACAAAAAATATATATTAAGTTAAGAATAATATAATAATAATAATATATATAACTAAATAATATATTTAAATAATAATGTGAATAAAAAAATTTTTTTTAGATCATGTGAAAAGACAATGGAAGTTTTACGACAAAATTGGGAAACTATAACTAGCATACTGGAGGTTTTACTGTACGATCCTTTGTATGCTTGGACAATTACACCAGCACAGGCCTACAGTCGTCAGAATTATGATGATAATTCTCCCAGAGGATCAATGGGGTTCGGAAGTGTTGGTTTGTATAAATTACGCTGTTCAATTCATACTTAAGATTTGAACAAAGCAATTTCATTTTTTTGTTTAGATAATGAAAATTTAAACGTAACGGCAGAACGCGCATTGCTACGATTACATCAAAAGCTGCATGGAACCGAGGAAGGTGGATCATCGAGCGTAGAAGGGCAAGTGGAAAAATTAATACAACAAGCTCGTGATCCATCAAATTTAAGTCGTTTGTTCTATGGATGGCAAGCATTTTTGTAATATCAATTTAAATTATTATTTTTATAACCATTTAAAGTTTTTAATATATTATTTTTTGCAATATCAGTTTTTTCAATATCTTATTATTGAATAAGCAATATCTTTCACATGAAGAAATCACAAAATTGGCGTACACAAAGCAAGTTTAGGTATATTTACAAATTATTAAACAAAACAAAAATTTCCATTATTTTCCTTATTGATTTTCCCCCAAACAATAAAAACACAGATAATTAGATAGGAGCAAAACAAGTAATGACAATGCTTTATTAGGTAATTATTTAATTTTAATCTTCTTGGCATGGGTCCCAATAATTTTTGTGATTTTTCTGATGTTATTGCTTACCATTAAAATGTGTTACCATGAATGCTTTATAGAATTAAGGTGCTATTATAGGCATAAGGGGTGTATTATATTCAATCATTGGCCTACAAGCTGACCAGCATTCAAGATCCAAGTATGCCTTCAAATATTGAGGACGTTTTGTTGTATATAAATTGCCATTGTGAGGTTTTGTAAAACCTCTTGCTCGTTTCTGGAGATCCTATCAGAACAATGTGTGAAAATAAAAATGATCAATTCCTAGACCCATCATCACAAAGGAGTAAATTGAGTCAATTTATCAACACCTGTTCCAATCAGTTATCTGGTTAAGTAAATAAAATATACAGCTCTTGAAATAACAATGGTCGATTATATGGTAGTCTAGGTAGAGAGCAACATACTGAACCGAGCAAGTGGTATGACATCACCTTTATCTAATATCCCTTAACTGATGTTAAAACAAAGAGATATCAAAGTATTTGATCATAGTCACTGCTACATGAGATGCAAGAGCTTGCAATGAACAAACGAAGCAATGAACAAACGAAGCAAACGAAGCTCTGTCTACCTTCAAACCAATGAAGGTAAACAGAGCTTACCTTCTAATACCTACCTATTTTCAAGAGTGGAGATAATAATTACCGCCCAATTAGTATCCACCGTTTCCGTATCATCTAAAATTTATCAAATGTAATATATGATACATCAAATAACCTTTTATATAATGCACAATTTGGTTTCTGAAGGGGTATCTGTACCTCAGGTGCAGTAGTAAAACTTGTGGATTTCTGCTCACTGGAGTGAGACATATGAGAGTGGTATATCTTTACGTTTATCATTTTGATGATATAGTGATGAAATTTCTTAGTTTTCATAGATGGTTGAGATGTAGCTCATCATTTTCATTGTTTTATTACATGTTATCCAGGTATTACATTGTTTCCAAAAAGATCTTAAAGTAATTATTTCAAAAACCTTTAATATTTTGTTGAGGGTTTTGAGACCTATCATCACTGATTCTGGGGATATCACAGTGAATGTCAATGAGCAATTACTCTTTACACGGATTCTGTGGCAAGGTACATGTTACGAACAAATAGGTAGTTCACTGATGATGATAGTAGACTTGTTTATTAAAAAGTTTGAAAATGATCAAGTTACCGATACTCTTCTAGCGGCCTGTTATTTTATTTATTTTAAGATTAAAATATAACTAGAAGGTGTATATCATACATGACTTTTTCTTACCTTACCCCTGGTTTAAATATAAGAAAAAATTGTAAATGAAATTTCCATTCGTACCTGCCGTCTTTTTCCAAAAATGTAATAACGCCCACACGGTGCGATTTAGAACTGATGTGTAATAATTAAAGTGACCCTCGAGTCTTACAAGGACTTCAAAAATATCATAATATACAGAGTGTTCCATTTAAGAACCTTTAGTTGGACAGTATTTAGAATAAACCGAACACTCTGTATATTCGAAAACTGTTTCAAATTGTGAAGAGTTCGATGTCATGCAACCTTTATTTGAAACATTTTTTTCTAAAGAGAGCAATATCCGAGATTAAGAACGAAATATCCTCTTGCCCCATACTGGGATGGACTGTTTTTTTATTATTAATTACGCGTATAACTTGAGAATTGTTGATTTTAAGCATATACTATCCTTATAATGTTTTACTCGCAATTTTATGTACATTACAAAAATATATTTTGATACAAAAAGTTGTTAAAAAATCAAAAAAATTTTAGATTAAGTACCTCAACCATAGAGGCAATTTTTACGAAATCCTTATTGTGACGAGATTATATGATAATTAGTTTGTGTGTAAAATATTATTTAAACAGTCTAATGTGGTAGTCTAAGAACTACTTACAGACGGACAGCCAGACAGACAAGATCCATCAAAATCTCGACATCGATTTTTTTTTGAATGCAATACCTTCTCTTAAGGGGCAGTAAAAACAGCAGAATTTTGTAAACCCACCCTGGAAACCTAGCTGAGCACTGGCACTACTTTTAAATCACAGCAAATGTGCCATACATGGTGTTTATTTTTCACTGCCGCTAGGGACAAAGCAATATTTTCATAAGTTACCTTCACACTCCATGAGCCAAAGGTATTGATGGTAGCTTGTTGCCATTATGTAAAAGCACTGCTATCGGGCTAGCTTTCGAGGAATTTATGAAGTTTCCATTCGTTGGAATCATACAGGAATACCCAAATCTATCATTAAAGCATTTATATCTGTAATCACATATACACTGATTTTTTTTTCATTTCAAAAATAGACTTAAAGATTCTATAGATTCAAAAAGATTCAAAAAATAGACTTCTATAAATTGAAATATTTGTACATTCAGCTAGTAGATTCCATTGTTGCAATCTAGAACCTAACAATTCTGACTGTTGTTTAGAAAGTTTTAAGGGATCATGTCTAGTTCCAGGGTGAAAGAAAACGTGATTTTCGGGGATTTTTGTAAGAATGCTCCGACTACTTTTTCTTACAACATATTGATATTAAAAGTACACATATTGAACAATATTCAACATTGTTTTCGTTGAAAAATATTGAACATTAAGGAAGTTACGGCCACTTTAAGGAAACCTGATTTTTCAGAGGTAGGTTGTGGTGTACACGATAGCTCTGATTCAAAAAGATTCTGTTAATATGTGAATATCTTGTTCGTGAACGAAGGATTAAAAAAAATAATTTTTGACAAAACAAGCCCTTTATACAGAGAATAAGCCCGATAAAGTTTTAGGTCGATTGCTTTAACGGTTCTCAGGATATCGTGTACACCGTACGGGACTTCCGAAAATGTAATTTCGAGAAAAACGTGTTTAAAGTTTGCAGTCTAGTTATCAGTAGAGTATAATTTAATTTTTTAACTTACACAGAATGCCATAAAGGGAGCATTTTGTTGTCAATGTCACCTCCAAAGTATCAATTTTCTCCTGCCCACGACGCTATCTACCCTCTCGTGTAAAAAATAGAAACAGCTGACGTACTAAATCAAAGTAAAAACGAAGTGACCACTACGTCAAGCTATGGAAAAAGAATCCTCGACGCACGTTTCACTAATCAAGTTAGCATAATCAGGGGCGATGAAAGACAGTCTTTCATGTGTTTCATTTATGAAAAGTAAATAATTTTCTTTTATTTTGAAAAATGAATGGAACTCAGAACACGAATAACAGAAAATCGTATTCGATTTTTTTCAAAATTTTGAACAACGAATATTTTCCTTTCCAGTGCGATGCTTTAAACCAAGGCCAAGGAACCGGCTATGTAGTTAAATATGAAAAATTCATATGCTGGTGATGGGTAGCTAGAATCATTCTTACGAAGGAATAACATCTCTTTTTGGACTTTATCCGACAAACCAGCGGACGTAGGTTTAACGGCGTCTTCACACTGGAAA
>JAWQRM010000207.1:0-26556 GCA_033557675.1 Coptodactyla brooksi
ATAATCTGCATGTTTTGATATATGAATAATTTTGATAAACATGTTCTTTTTGTTATTTTATTAAACTTATTATATATATATATATATATATATATATATATTAATATCTAATAGTATTAATATTAGTATTACTATATAATATTAATATCATATCATAGTAATACGAATATATGTAGCAATATTCAATGATTTGGTTCAATGGTAATGAATCTTCCTGACAAAATCTTCTTAATTAATTTATCAAATGAACATTTGCTGTCATTATCGTTGCCAATAAATCTTTTCGTGCTTATGCAGCAATCTTTTCGGTTTTATCTAACTTTGAAACATTAACATGTGGAAAATCTCAAACATTAAGCCGTCTTAAAACTTAAATACTAATTTTACGAAACATGTTAAAATTTCATTAGTATTTATGACCTCTTGAAATATATTCCTGTGAAAGAACAGTTCATCGTTGCCATTATCATCCAGCAAAAACTATTATTTCAAATATTTAAAGAAGATATTGCGAATGTAAAAAGAAGTTGAAAAAATTTAGTAACACTTTTTAATAATGGATGCATGCCACAGTATCAACACAATATTTAACTGTTATTCTTTTGAAATTACCTATGTAATACTTTGGAATTCAAACTTATAACAAAAGAACTATTAAAACACGGACAATGCACGTAATATAGCTATAAATTAGGAAGGATTAACATGCAAGAGCAAGAAGGACTTTCTATGGGTTATCCATAGATGTCGCAAATCATTGGTAAGAATAGGAATGCCCTTAAAGCTGAAAAAAAGGTACTAAATAATTTGTAACTCAAATAAATGTATTTTTTTGAGCTTGTAAAGGAAGAAGTATCAACCAAGAACTAAAAAAACACTAAAATGTGTCATTTTATTATTTGATTATTTTATTATTTGCCACAAATAATAAAATAACAACTTGATTTTGCCGATCGAATATTATCAGTATAGGACCATTGAATGGTCAATAATTCCA
Organism: Coptodactyla brooksi; assembly: GCA_033557675.1. Taxonomy (NCBI): domain Eukaryota; kingdom Metazoa; phylum Arthropoda; class Insecta; order Coleoptera; family Scarabaeidae; genus Coptodactyla; species Coptodactyla brooksi. Next base: position 998 of record JAWQRM010000207.1, read on the forward strand.
TAATTAATGGTAGTTTTATGGGAAATGTTCCATATATTGTTAATATAAACAAAAATAGTGCCACTCAAGTATCATAATTGCAGTCAACAATTCGTGAACATATTTCAATTAGTAGCTTTTCAAGAGTTTTACAGTTTTGACAAAAACAACATTAATAACGAACCCATTACAATAAACCCTTGAGAATTAAAGGACATTACACAAACGGTGCATTGTGTAGGCATATGTGTTCTTAAGCCCAATTATCACAATTATTGGAAAAAAATACTATATGGCATGTCACGGCAGGTCGGACGTCGATGGCCAAGAACAAAAGAGTTTCTCAGGACCGAAACAATCGAGGGACGTTACCAGGACTCCCTAGATTATGTTAATGTTCAACATTGATGGCCGGAACACAATGGTCAGCTATCAAGAGTTGCGAAAAGACATGGGAGTGACCATGACTCACTACGGCTGTCACTTCCCATAGCAAAAATAGAAAATACACACAAACTGGCTATATATCGATGATGGTTAATTAATAAGTAAAAAAGGGAACTTATTCTTTAAGACAATCAACATGTGCATAAGATGGAAAGTGTGGGAACGGTTACGGGGGATTTGCAATTATCACGCTGTTATATAAATAGTATTTAGTAGCTACCTTTGTTTTGGATGTGGTTTTTCTTTACATAAATGATAGGTAAAGCTATCTCACACACATGCTAATTACACAATGAATGGGCAAGTCATCTAATTCAAGATGAAATGAATCACTCACGGACACACACAGAAAGTGTATAGTAGTTATGTGTATTTGTGAATTCCGGTTAAATGATTAATAATATTTAAAACACTTCCTTCCAGAAAGTAATTACATATGTTCTGCTAATTATTATACTATATTGGCATAAACAACTTTTTAACTGTAGTGTGGTATTACAGATATGTTTTTAGTGCTTTAATTAAAGAATTTGTTTTGGAATGTAATGATTTAAACTAAGATTAAATCATTACATACTTAAACTTTAAAATTTGGAATGAGTCAATTATAACAGTTGGGTTGGTTTTATTTCAATCTGTAAGAAAGCTTTATTTGTAAAAGAAAACAAACTGTATTGTAACATAATTATCATAAAGTGTAAACTAGTTAACTTATAGTTTTCTTTATTTTTCTTTATCTTTATTATTTTTTTATTTTTGGGTTTTATTATTTTAAATCTTTTCACTTCATTAAATTATTAATATAGTCTTGCCACTTGATGGAAAGCTGGTCTTCTTCTTCTTCTTCTCCTTCCTCATGGAATCCACTGTTGAATTTTTTTGACCACTTCTGTCATTCCAATCTTTCTGCATGCTCGAAGGCATCAATGCTTTCCTTTCCATTAGTTTTGATATTGATTAGTTAATTTTCATTTTGTGCTAAATAACTTCTGTTCTAATTCTGCTTCTTGTGTATTTCGAATGTTGTTGGGTTATTATGCATTCTTTCAGTTAACTTTTGAATTCTATTGTGAGATTTGTATTCCAAATATTCCGTGCAAAGCTTTTATTGTTCTTTTACCTTTTATGATTTTGACAATATATCTTCATGTATTTTCTCAGAGTCCATAACTATTGTACCTGGTTATTTATATTATACTTTCTCTTCCCACTCACATGCTTGTTGGTTTACTGTATTTTATGCTGATACACCAAAATCAGATACACCAATCAGCTGATACACCAAACGTTCGTCATGTCTTCTTTGTTTTGTGCATAAGTATTTGGTCGTCTCCAAAAAGGAATAAGTTAAGGTGCATTTTTTATACTACCCATCTAATGTCTGCTCTATATAAATATTTAAACAATGTCGGTAATTCCAAATGAGTCAATGGTGTATGCTTGTTTTAAACCTTTCGTTATTGGGATATTCCTTGTTATTTTATTTACAATTTTTATTTGTCTTGTCCATTTTCACTTCCTTTTTACTTTCTTTTACTTTACTTAAGGGAAAGTATTGCATTCGCAAAAAAATCTAAACAAAAAAAATATTAAAAATCTATGCCGAGATTTTGATGGATCTTGATGAATTAGGCTATTTGTAGTCTATCTATGCTATTTTTGGTGGTTGGTCCGCCCGTCTGTGATATTAGACTGATTAAAACAATACTTTACATAGAAGCTAATTATTATATGATCTGGTCACAATAAGGATTTCGTAAAAATTCTCCATGCGGTTGAGGTATTTAACCTATTTTTTTTTATTTTTTTACAACTTTTTGTAACAAAATATGTTTGTAATCTACATAAAATTGCAAAGTAAAGACTATAAAGATAGTATATGCTTAAAATCAACAGTTCACGAGTTATAAGCATAATTAAACAAGGGTCGGCGTAAGAGAAAGTCATGTGCGATGTCACATCTTCTCGTTTTGCTTTAATCCATTTCCATATTTTTCACTGTATACTACTAGGTTCTTGAACGTCATGTACTGATCAGATGTATAGAGGACGTGTGAGTGAAATGACGTAAAGGTGGTATTCAATGTACAGAGTGCAGGAAAGCCGAAAAATATACAGGGTGTCCCAAGGAAATTTTGCTTCCCTATAATTCAGTAAACGATAGATTATTCACTTGGATGAGGGCACCTCATTGGAAAGCTATTTTCATTTTCTACATATCCATAAGATCTTTTTTCAATCTAAAAATTTTCCAATCAATTTTCTTATGTGTAAAGGTAACAATGAAACTTTTTATTTGATTTTAACAAAAAAAAACAGAACAATAATCTAATGTAGAAATTCAAAAATTAAAAATTAACCAATTAACAATTAACTCATTTAATATTATTCCATCGTCACACCTTTCATCGCTTCTGATGATGCTAACTTGGTCAGCGAAACGTGCGTTGGGCATAAACTTTTCTGTTTTTCAACTACAACTTCACCAAGTATTTGCTCAGTAAAAACTTCGATCTGGATCATCTAATTTTTTGGACCAAAATCATTTTAAATGAATGAAATTTATGTGCATTTTAAAGGCACATAAATTCCATTAATTTAAAATGATTTTGGTCTTTGAACGCTAGAACCAGAAACATTAGAATCTTGGGGTAAAACAAATCTAGCTATGGATACGACGAACTCCCAGTAATCATACTGAAAAGTGCATCACTGCAATATTTAATAATTGTCCAAAACAAGGCATATTTCCAACATCACTAAAACATTCTATTATAACTCCGGTATTAAAAAAAGGAAATTCTGCGGAAATCACTAACTATCGTCTGATTACCCTGTTATCAAGCTTCAGTAAAATTCTACAAAAACTGATCTACGAAAGATTTCTTTTGTTCATCAGAAAGCAAAACCTGTTTAGTCCTAGGCAGCATGGCTTCACAAAGTGCCATGGAATGAATACAGCATTATTCGAATATACTTGAAACATTTTGTCTGCTTTAGAACAGAAATGATGTACATGCGGTATTAACCTACATATATACAAGGCATTTCATTGCATCGATAAGGGAGTTATTACAAATTTCCATGGAACAAATAATGTTAATGTGGTGCGAAAAAAACAAAGTTTCCAAAAACCCCGTTCCAGATAGGAACCTTCTTTGTACTCTTCGTACCTTTGTACCTTGTACTTTGTAGAAAGTGCATCGATAATTTCTTAACTAATTATCACACTGAAGAATACAGTGTAAAAGTGTACAGTACTGGTTATTCTGATCATATGGCCCAACAATGGATGGCCTGAGCAATGGTTTCAGACGTCGCTGGAGCAACAATGACAACAATGACAGCAGTTGAGTGACCGCGAAGCATGGAAAGACTTGGTGCAAAAGGTTCTTGCCAGCTAAGAAGCGACATCGCTCGCTTCAGACGATCTAGTGACTACGGTCAGGGACGTTGACTTAACCATACATACATACGTACATATGGTTCAACAGTGGACTGTCGGCATTATGGATCAGTTTTCGAGATACTCCATCCGTCGTAACTTTCATGAAGACAGAGTCCACGACTTCATTCTTGAATTGGAAGCTGAAACTTTTGGAGGCATTTATGCAGCAAGTAGTATGCAGAGTACAGCTTATTTGCAAACAAGTTTATGGCGTATTTTAACAAGCATTTTCTAAAAAAAGGTTTCAAAAATAAAAGCAAATTGCTTAGTCATAGACAGCATGGTTTCATAAAGTACCATGGAACGAATACAGCATTATTCGAATATACTTGTGACATTTTGTCTACTTTAGAAACAATATACATGTGGAATTAGCCTAGATTTATCCAAGGCATTTGATTGCATCGATAAGGGAGTTATTTGTGCAAAATTAAAGAGATATGATTTTCGAGGCCCAGCTAAATACATTATAGAATCACGCCTGAGTGATAGATAGCAATCTACAATTGTACGTAACTTGCAGGGCTTGCCCTTAAAATGCGGTAACTTAAGAACTGGTTTCGGTGTTTCTCGAGGCAGTATATTGGGGCCGGTATTGTTTGTTATATTTATAAATGATCTACTTATGAATTTAAACTGCAAAATGATATGCTGTGCTGATGAGAAGCCCAATGAGGTCCCAAAAAAGCTCTGTAATACGAATGTCTGTAGTGAAATAAAGCTTCTAGGAGTCTATTTTGACTGCGATATGAATTACTAATTCCACATTGACCAGCTAAGTCATAAGTTATGCCAAAATATTTTTGGCCTCAAAATTCTGATAAATAATACCAACAAAAAATTGGAAAAATGTTTAATTTTAGTAATATTCAGAGCTAGATATCTGAGATGCCTGATAATAGTTTGGGGTGCGTCAGGCTATGCTATAAAAGTTTTCAGATTACAAAAAAGGGGATTAGAGTATTATGTCGACTGAATTACAGAGATTCGTGTAGAGAAACATTATCAGAAGAAGGAATATTAACTCTCCGAGCATTATATATATTTGAATGCGTATGTTTTGTATTTAAATACATTAATTACTTCAGGAATTAATGTAGACTAATGGAATTAGTCAGGAATATATGCTACCAAAACACAGACTTACTACCTACCACAAAATTGCTCTCTGCGCATGTATTAAGATCTGGAACAAGGTACCAGTGAGAATGAAGAATAATGTGTGTGTGTGACTAAGTTTATGACTACTCTTTATAGGTATTTAAGTCATAACCCTTATACAATGTGGATGATTTCTTCACAAGTGGAAGTTTTTAATTTTCATGCACTTAATTTAAATGCAATTAGTCTTAGTTTATTGTAGAGTGTATTGTATCACTGTAATTTTTTATTTTACCAACTGCTATTCATTTTATTTTGACGTTATCAGCCAATCCAGTATCCACATGTAGCTCCTCTGTAGCAACACTGGAACTTTCCTGAAGAAAAGATTATTATTTTTATTATTAATAGAATATTTTACGAATATTTTTATGTAATTTCATAAACACTACTCAAAAAATTGTAGCAGTTTTATAAATGAACAATAAACTGAAGTACAAATGAATGTGGGCTTTCGAAGATATGCGAAATATCATTTTTCAATACGTCAAACGTCATTTTTACCTTTACACATAAAAAGTTAATATCTGGGCAAGGAGTTGACCGATTAAACAAAATCATATAAAATTAAAATCTTATGCAATTGAAAAATTATAAGAAGATTGTTTCAGCCCTTCACTTATAGGGATGAAATTATATTAATAGTTTTTGCTCAAAAATTACTCCGCTTCGAAATAAAACTTGACATGTTTTTGGAATTTCTTCAAAACCTTGCATTTGTTAAGTTATAGGGATGGTAAATTTTCGTTGGAACAATCTGTACTATAATATTGTAATTATTTACTAGTTATTATCATATTTGCAAACGTAACACTAGAATTTGTATTGGTGGTTGTCAGTATAAATCTTATGCGAAGTCAAACTTGAATAAATCTTTAAAAATATCAATTATATCCTTTTAATTTCATTGGTGCATAGATAAGGACTTACAATGTTTTAAAATTATGGATGTACAAAAATATTTTGGTTAAATAGACTTTACGGGTTATGAAGACAAGATCCATGTTCTTATTAGTCTTGTTAACCGTAATTTAGTTGTTCCCCTTTTGACTTGAAATGCTTAAAACTATTCTGCTCTGGGCGTTACTTGGTTTTTCCTTAGTTTTAATATCATTCTTATCCCTCTTATTATTTTCTTCACAGGCAAACAGGCCTTGCCTAGAAACAAATTATTATTTAGATTTTGCTTCAGAATTTTTGTACTTTATTTCTATTATTTATTTTGTTTTACGTTTAGTGTTATCAACAATACTGGAATTATATTCATAAAAACCTAATATGTTTAAATCCTAAATGCAAAAAGAAACTATAAAAAATATTTTATATGCACCAAATTCGAAATATTTCTTTATATTTTCCTGAAGTACAGTTTTATGCATATTATGACGCAAAAAAATCAGGGATAATGTGAAAATGGTTCTCGTACCAAAAGAAAAGGTTCACAATGTTCATAAGTATAACTTTCTCCTTTATGAAGATGCATAATTATACCGGAACAGAAACGTAGGTTTGCGTTCTTTCTGAGAACGCGGTTTATTGTAAAAACACGACTAAATTAACGACGTACGTACATTGTTCGACATAATGTAACTGAGTGTATGTAACTATTACTATTGTGATTGCAAGACAGAAGAAAGTAGTTTTAGGATTTAAATGCATGTGTGATGTTCAAAGGAAAACATCTACATAAAAACACTCAAGTATTTATTGCTGTAATGAATCAATTATGTATGCAATTGTAAATAGTGGCTATGAATTTTTATACGGATGATTACACCTATAGATTTGAAACAGTTCTCACACTACCGCCACACTTAAAATTGCTCCCATAAATAACTGACAATAAATACCATCCACTACAATACCGAGAATTTTTCTGATTGCGTAATTTTGCTTTGTTGAATAGAGCTACCTGTCACTGCATTGCTTGAAGCTCACGTGTTGATCAGATTAGCATATTGCACACTTGATGATCGATCAATGGTAGCAATCTTCAGGCGAATCTGGTTCTCACGATTAAATGCAGATGATGTAATGGTCTGTTTATTATGAAATAAGGGGAAAATTCCTTTAACTGTTTGCAGAAATAGATCTTCTATATGGTTTGTTAAAATAGCTGCAAAAAAAATTATTACGAGATGTGAGTCACGGCTTGCATTTCAATTTCTCCTGGTATAATCAGTTATGCATACACATTGTATCAAGGCTAAAAAACCACGATTTATTATATTATATAATGGTACGTTTTCGTGTTTAAGCTGTGTTTGCATAGAATGGAAACAAAATTTATATTTGCATGTAGGTCAAAATTTACGGTTGATGGTTATGATTTTTATTTAAAGTATTGTTTCCTTTTAGGCGATTAGGATCCATAATAGTTCTTGTGAAAACTAACGTACACCTTAACCACAACAACACTGTTTTGAATCTCGACATATGTTTAGGTTTATTAAATAGTGGTGTATATACTACTTTAAATTTTTGAATTCTGTTTACTGAGACTTCTACAAAAACGAAATACTCACTTCTAAGGTAAATTGACACATTAATTTCCCAGAAAACTGTCATATTACGAGGTCAAAGGGGAGATAAAAGTTGTGAAACTTTTATGACTCAATGGGGTCCAGAATATGACCCCAGACTTAACGTGGTTACTCACATCCATTAAGTCAATTAAATAAACAGATTTTTGCATGCAAATTGCATGTGAGTACCATAACTAGACCTTGGACAGTCAAATCGATTATCTAACGTGACATTATTGGTGATTAATCCAGGTAGAAATGAGTCCTAAAGTCTTCATGGAATGCGTGAAATTCACACTCATTGTTTTACTAAGAATGACCTTAAGCTGATGTATTATTCATTTAAATGTGTAATGTCGTAACAACTAGCCCCTTGGCAGTTGTAAAAACTGTAATTACGTGAAATAATAAAATACTCTTTGTGCAGCATATTATTATATATGGTGCTTATTCTATTGTTATTCTTTTTTTTCAGTTAAATGCCCAGCAGCAGTATTCCGACTTTCAACATTATTTATGGAGTGTGTTTTCTCAAGTTCCCAATTCGAACGTACCGGATATAATGACTTACAGACAAATCAGGTTTATGTCTGTGGTTGGACCGGCAGCTTTACCACCAGATCAACTCGATAGAGTGAGTATACCTGGTGCTTATGCAAAAAGTCTAACAGTGTAGTATACAGAGCTGCATCTTCTTAAACCGTGAAAGTTTGTGTTTTAAAAATATTAATTTTTTATCTATTACAGTACAATCGATTGATAAACGACATGCTGGCAATATACAATGCAGCATCAATTTGTGCACCAAATGAACCGTTTCGCTGTGGACTACGTCTCCAACCGGATTTAACAGAAATAATGGCTAGAGTAAGAAACTGGGATGAATTGCAATATGTCTGGACCGAATGGAGAAGAAATACCGGGCAAAAATATAAGGACACTTATGAGCAATTGGTTCAATTAACCAACGAAGCTGCGAGACTAAACAGTGAGTGTATTCCAATTATCTTTAGTGTTTTTTGGTTAACAATCCATTTTTTAAATCTTATTAGATTTTACTAACGCCGCCGAATATTGGAACTTTCCATTTGAAACTTTAAACTTAGAAGAACAACTTGAAGATGCTTGGGAGGAAGTCAAACCTTTATACGAACAACTTCATGCCTATGTCAGAAGGAGATTGCGAGATTACTACGGACCTGATAAGATTAGTAGACAAGCTCCTTTACCAGCCCATATTTTAGGGAACATGTGGGCACAATCTTGGGTTAATATTTTCGATATAAGCCAACCATATCCCGGAAGAACATTTTTGGATGCTGGGCCAGAAATGGAGAGACAAGTAAAATATCAGCTTAACACCGAAAATCATAAAGCTCTAATCCAACAATTTTAGGGATATACTCCAGCAGAAATGTTCAGATTGGCTGAGGATTTCTTCGTTTCGATGAACATGACTCCACTTCCCTTAAATTTCTGGACGGATTCGGTATTGGAAGAACCTTTAGATAGGACGGTGTTATGCCAGCCTTCAGCATGGGATTTTTGTAATCGGCAAGATTTTAGAATTAAGATGTGTACGAAAATCACCATGAAGGATTTGGTGATGGCCCATCACGAAATGGCCCATATTTACTACTTCATGCATTATAAGGATCAACCGAAAGTGTACAGGGATGGAGCTAATCCAGGTATTGTTGACAAGTAAAGATTATATGGAATGAGCTAATAGTGTGTGTTATATCTCTTTTGATATTTTAAATTCAAATTAACTGCATTTTAATTGTTATAATTTACTACGTTATTGTTTTTTATCTGTCACTATTATATAAGTTTTCTTAGCATAAGTAAAAAGGTTGGAAGAAAATTTGGAAACCTATATCTTTCATATAACATAAACTGATTTTCTTTAACAACAGTTAAAGTAATAAAGTAATACGTAATGTAGTGCACCAACAATACACAGTATGACAATTAAATAACGAGAATCTTTAGATATACAAAAAAAACATATTAAATTATGTTTAAAAGTTATTTTTTATTCAACATAGGTTATATTTAACTCAATGCACTCTCTAGTATGATGAATCAATGCATGCATAGATTTTTGTATGCCATCCTAGGAATGGCCTTTAATACCTGCGCCACAGCTGCTTGAATGCTGCTTGTGGAACAAATTCCTTGTGGACAATCCCTTGTGAATCATAAAAAGTAATCAACATTATCTTGATTTTTGACTTCTGAAAACGCTCAGTTTTTTGGTTTGGCTCGCCTTTCGACTTCCATTCTGCGGATTGACTCTTTATTTCTGGATCATATTTAAATCACCACTTACAATCGAATGAAGAAAATCTGGATCATTCTTCAGCAGTCTTTATAATGCTCTACACGAACAATATTTTTGGTCATCATTTAAAGCACGTGGGACAAAACGTGCACAAACTTTTCTTTTTCCCAAATTTTGAGTCAAAATTTGACGAATAGTTTCTCTGGTTGTTTTTAATTCTTCAGCCAACATTCTCACAGTAAAATTTCCGTCGACAGCAATGATTTCATGGATTTTTTCTACCAATTCAGCACGATTTTTACTTTCTCGACGACCAGGTCTTTCATCAGTATCTAAATCTTTATGACCATGCTTTCAACTATAGAGTCACTCATAAACTTCAGCTTTAGACATAAAATCATCACCATATATTTGTTTCATCAATTCGTAAGTCTCAGCACATTTTTTCCTACATTGTTATTATTATTATATATATTACTAAGACTAGTCTTGCAGACTAACCATTAGTTTATCTCTTAATTCCTAAACTAAGTACTTAACACAAGTTTCTAAAGTTCATCCAGTGATGATCTAAAGTTTGCACTGTCCCGCTTAAGCACCATCACGTGCGTACTATGCTCTGCTTTTAAGACAAGCACACCACACAATCTCGAACCGTTTGATCCTCTATAGCCTTCTGACAAGATCTTGGTTTTCTAGCAGCTGGAAGACCTCTTCGTTGCATATTGATGGAGATGATGTTCATGTTGGGTGGCGAACCTTTTGATTTCTTTGTCTATTTCAGGAATACCAAGATCCCTATGTAGGTACTTGTTACCGCAGTACTTTATTCTGGAAAAGTTGTATATTATTGATGTGGCTTTGTTTGGCACAGCCTCACAGCTGAATGTCGTATATCCAGACCTGTTTTAGGATCTGGTTGTATATTGTTACTTTATTATGTATTGAGAGTTTGGAGTTTCTTTCCAAAAGCCACTACATTTGTCTGCATTTGAGGCCAAGCTCTGTACATTTCTTTTTTATATGTTCTTCCATCGTAAATTAGTGTCTAGTGTCATGCCTAGATACTTTGCTGCGTTTGTATGTGGTACTAGGTTTTCAAGTCTGTAGAGATAGATTGTTCAATCTTCTTGTTTCTAAAATTGATTTGGATTCATTCAACTTTATTTTCCATTTTTTAGTCCATTGATAGATCCAATCCATTGAATCTATCATTGGATTAGATCTATGGATTAAATCTATCAATTCCAGATAGATTTGGTCCATAGATCACTAGTAAACAGAAGGTACAGGGTAGGTCCCAGAGCACTGCCTTGAGGTACTCCTGCCTCTACTTCTTTCAGCTCTGAATGGTAATCTTCTTACTTGATTCTGAATAATTTCTCCGTGACGTAAGAACATATTGTTTTGGTAATATTTTATTTAATTTCTGTGTCAAACCTTCGTGCCAGACTTTATCAAAAGCCTGAGCCACGTCAAAGAATATAGCGCAGCAGATTAGCTTTTCTTCTAATGCCTTCTCTATTACATACGTTATTCAATGGACTTGATCTATGGCAAAATGTTTTTCTCTAAAGTCAAACTGATAGTTTGGTATAAGACTTCTTTCTTCTATTAATGGTTCTCAAGAGTAACTTCTCGTATAGCTTTGATATTATTGGAAGTCAAAATATTGGTCTATATGACTTTACGTCATTTGGTGGTTTACCTGGTTTGGGTAACATAATTACTTCTGCTATTTTCCAAACACTAGGGACATGTTTCAATCTGAACGAAGCATTAAATAGGTAAGTCAGCATAGCTGTACCTTTTCTGAGAAGTTTCTTCAGAATTTCGCGAAGAGAACGAGATCAAATCTAGTGGCCTTTTTGGGTTTAAGTTTGTTTTAATTTTGTTTGCTATTTTTTTGGGAGTAACTAACTTTATATCTTTCATTTCAAGATTATTCGTTTCTTTTAATATTTCATTAGATTGGATCACATTAGGGTTAAGTATCTCTTCTAGATGTTTGATAAATACTTGAGATAATAAATAGCTTTTTGTTTGTTATCTCTTGCCCACGATCCATTCTTCTTTCTTATTGGTGGGGTGTGGCAGATTGGCCATCTTTTTTGTTGCCTTCCAGAACGAGTAGCCTACCTCTTTATCAGCTGTTAGGCCTGTTAGGAGGATGTTTAGTAAGTCTTCTTTTATATTTAATACTTCTTTCTTTAATTGTTGGGTTTCATTGTTTAATATATTTTTATCGACAGGGTCTCTTGTTTTCTGCCATTTTCTTCTTGTGTGTCTCTTCAGTTTAACTAATCCTCTAATTTCACTAGGGTAGTTATTCCCCCTTGTTTTGTAAGCAATTTGTCTTGTGTTGTTTCAAGCTGCCTTTTGAATAGTACTAATAAATTTCTCTTCTAATTGATATTTTGTTTTTAAGTTCATATTTAGATCTATTTTGTTGTCCAATTCTATGGAAAAACTTGCCCAATCTATTGTCCTATTTGTCAGAGTTGGTCTATTTTCTTTTTTGATGATTCTTTCGCTCAATATGAGGATCACTGCTGAGTGATCTAAATTTAGATTTAAAATTTGGAGAAAATTTTTTGAGATGTAAGTCCAACAGGTCTGGAACTTTATTTATATAAATGGCCCAGTATGTTTACCAGTAGGCTTACCAGTTGAATGAAAGTTACATCCCATTTCTCTAATTGCTTCCCCAAGTTCTTTGCCTTTGACTGTTGTTAGTTTAGAACCCCAGTCCACATGTTTTGAGTTAAAGTCTCCTCTGGACTTTGAAGGTGGTACTCTTCATAGTGGTTTATATTATTTTTATAAGTACAGCACTGCCGCCACTTGCTTGGTTGGTAGGATGACAAGTTTGGTAGATTTTATATCCCTTAATTTTTAGCTATGATTGATTAGTCATGTGTGTTTCCGAGACTAGACGTATATCTATATTTTGGGATGTTAGAAATACTTCCATCTCTTGTCTTTTATTTAGAATGCCGTTAGCATTCCATGTTGCTAGTCTTAAACCTTTGTGTTAGTTCTAATCTATGTGCCAAGGTATCCATTTTGGTCATCATGTTTTGCAGCATCTGCATCATGGTTTGTTGTTCCTTTTACACAGTTTTTTTGTTGGTCTTTATTCGCGTTTGCTACTTGTGCATATGAGGATGCCTTATCCAGTTTTTTAGAGATGAAGGTCCTCCCTTCAGTTTTTATTAGCTTGGGCAGCCTTATCTCTTCTCTTTTGTAGCTCTTTTGCTATTGTACATTCTCGGTAGCTAGCTGGATGGGCTTCAAGGTAATTAGAGCATTTCGGTTTAGCGTCATTTGCTTTGTTGCAGTTGATGGTTGGCATGAGTATTAGCACACATGCTTTGTAGTCTATTAATTTTATATTGTTTTTGAACATTTTCCGTGTTGTGGAAGGTTAACACAAACATGAGCAGTGGTATTGTGATCACCTTTTCATCTTTGTTATATTTTTTGAATTTTTGCACTACCTCTTCTATTTTATAACCTTGCTTACTTAATTCAACTCTAGTATCCTCATCCTTAAAAGTTGGGAGTGCCCCCCTTTTGGTAGAGTTTGCTTGATCTTGTTTGTATGCCATTCGAGATTGCTATTCTTTCTAAGTTTGGTTAAGCTCCTGTAAGCCAATTCAGAGTTAATTTTTAACTGGTTGTTATTCACAATTTTGGGTTTGAATTTAATATTATTTGTTTCCAGGGTCTTAGTTATCTCAGAATAATTTGTTATATAGCTTAAGACTACTGGTGGTTGAGCAGATTTTTTAGAGGTATTGTCAGATTTAGTTTTAGTGGGTTTAATTTCTCTTTTTTATTTCGGTGATGCCGTAATTTTTTTTTGTTTTTGGCAATACTTTCCCAGTTTAAAACAAAATTAAATATTTGCTCTTTGTTTCATTATGTTTTTGCATCAATATAATTTTTACCATAATTCAAATGGCTGTAACTTTGTAACCTGTCATCCGGTTAGCTTGGGTGGCTTTGAAAGAAGTGACTTGTATTTTTAAATTAAAATTCTCCTCAATTAATTGTTATATTGTATATGTTATATAGTGATTATAAACCGTGAAGTTATTTACAATAATTAATACAAAACCTAATGCAATTATAGTCAAGACATTACTGTCTTGTTCCTCCATTGTTGTTATTTTAGTTTGTTACTAACCTCTTGTTTCATATTCTTTTGTTCTGACAGTCTATTTATGCTTCAAACGACCACACGGGTTGCTCCTTTCTGCGTATCGACAATGCCAATGTACTGCAAGTTGACTTACGCAATAACCGTGTAGTTTCTAGCTTTTACTTTCAATCCCATGGTAATGTCAGCTTTTAATTAATTCCTGCCATCCTCCGTTTAAGTGAAAATAACTGGATGACCGTTAGATGTCAGTTTATCGCTTTCTACACTATGCATGAGCAAATAATTTTGCAAGTACCGTCGCACTCGCCATATGGTGTACGAGACGAGTAAAATGTTCTTTTGAGACGGGGAAAGTTTTCGATTTCAGGGTTCCACGAGGCTATAGGCGAGGCAGTTGGCCTCTCCGTCGGCACACCCAGGCACTTGCAGCAAATTGGACTGGTACAAACTTCCGTGGACGATTCCGCGGTCGACATCAACTTTTTGTACTCGATGGCTTTGGATAAAGTGGTCTTCTTGCCATTTTCGTACGCTGTGGATAAGTGGAGATACGATATCTTCCGAGGAAACGTTCTGAAGGATCAATACAATTGCCACTGGTGGATGCTTAGGGAAGCTTTTACCGGGATTAAACCACCGGTGTTGAGATCGGAAAAGGATTTTGATGCAGGATCCAAATACCACGTTCCATCCAATATTCCATATTTAAGGTAAGTGATTCGCCAGGAGAAAGAGAGATAAAGAAAGAGAAATAAATTTATTTAACTAAAAACAAATAATTGAAACAAAAATCACTGAACTAGTAATAACCACCATGGTGTTCTTCTTCACCGCCACCACCAAAATCGTGTTGTTCTATTTCGTGATGTTCCTCTTGGTGTTCGTGAACCGGAACAGCTACTGGGACTTTAACTTCGTACGGTACTTTCTTAATGACTTCATAGGGTACCTTCTTAATGACTGTGTAAGGTACTGGATTATCTACGTGGATTTTAACTGGGTATGGTACCGGTTTTTCAATTGGTACAGGAACTTTCTTTTCTACGGGATATGGTGCGAGGACAGGGACTTTTACAGGGAAGGGAACAGGTTTCTCAACTTTGTATGGGATAGGTCTTTCAACAGGAACTTTAACAGGATAAGGAACGGGTTTTTCTACGGGATAAGTGATTTTCTTTTCAATATGAACTGGATACGGTTTAGGCACGTGCACAGGGTATGGACGGTCTACCAACACTTTTACTGGATAAGGTACAACTTTCTCAACTGGGTATGGTTTTGGGATGTGAACAGGCACTTTATATGGTACGGGAATCTTCTTTTCAACTGGATATGGATGTGGGACAGGTACTTTGTAAGGCACGTGAATTTTCTTCTCTACAGGGAATGGTTGAGGTACCAACACCTTAACTGGATAAGGTTTATCAATATGTACCTTTACGGGATAATGTTCAATTTTCTCTACCGGGTAAGGTTTATGAACAGGTACGGGTACCTTTACTGGAACCTTCACAGGGTATGGTACCTTCTTCTCTACTGGGTAAGGTTGCGGAACAGGTACCTTTACGGGTACGTGGACTACCTTTTCTACAGGTACAGGAACATTCTTCTCGACCGGATATGGTACTTTCTTGTAAACAGTAACTGTTTTGACGTGTTCATGATGTTCGTCTCCTCCCAAGTCTCCTCCGCCGCCGAAGTCACCGCCACCAAAATCTTGGTGTTCACCTTCATCACCTCCACCGAAGTCACCTCCGAAATCGTCGTGATGAAAATCTCCTAACTCCAAGCCACGTTTTTCTTTCTTCTGTTCGCTTTCAGCTGCTTTAGGTTCTTGCTGTTTATCCTCAGCCGCAACCAACGTGATCATCAGAAGAAGAACCGTGAGACTTTCCTGAAACATAATGTGGTTAGCTCTCTTATTTCTAAATCAACAACTTTAATAACCTACCAGTAGGTTCATCATCGCGTATGTCTAACGGCTTACTGTTCTGTCCAATGTGGGTTCCAGCCGCTTTTTATAGAAAGTGCAAGCAGAACGCTTTCGCTCCCCTAGTACACTGCACGTACGGTTCACAGTTTGATTTCTGTATCATTCAAGCCAGTAAGCTACCGTAGTTACGCAATCTTTGTAATTATGATTGATTTGGACAAATCCTCGATTACCTCCATTTCAAGCTAATTCTCTAACATCGATCCCATTATAATTATATTATTATTCTACCTATTATTAAGTTGTTTAACGTAATTTAAGATAGTCACCTTTATCCGGAAGGAAATCAATAGCGTTAAAGAACATATGGCCGTAATTGCAGAAAGGCCTACAATATAACAGAGATAAATATAAGAAAACGCGACTTAGATCATCGACAATTACTGCAACTTGGTCTAATCGTAAAAACATCTTTACCTGGCTTTCTAGTGTATTCATTGTTTCTATAATTGTTTTGTGGTTAAGATTACAGCCGTTAGCTGTTATAAGGAATTAACAGTATCTTGTCTATAATCTCTTAAAACGCTGATATTACAATTCCTGTAGTAACGGTGATGAATTAAAACGACAAGGCAACTTATTCACACGTTGAATTAAATCTTCTATGTTAAAAGTAACAAAGCAGTTAGATTAACTTCATGTTAGATTAACAGTTTCTGATTTTCTATAGAATTTCTACAACTTTGTCATCTTTCATTATTTGTTTCCAAGATTTTGTGACTGCGTTTGCTAGTGCATAAAGTATAATAATATTGCCAAATAGTTTTCACAAGAAATTATTGTTACATTTTTTAAACAAGATTGTTACGTATATAACTCTCGGGTCATTATGACCCAAAACTATTTGGATTTATTTGATTTTATGTAATTTTATTTTTAACTTTATTTATATGAATACTATAAGTGTGTTATAACTATATGGCAACCAACAAGATTACGCATTCATACTGGTCGAACATGCAAGTCTGTGCATGTCTGTGCGTGCACACTAATATATCATATAAATAGGGAACGCGGACAGCGCCATTCAGTTTCTTTATATACAGTGTTGAATAAGCTTAATCATAAATAATGTCGAGACCATTTCTATCTGATGAAGAAATAGCAAAGATACATGCAACATACTTCTGAGGTTGAACATCATACCAGCCATGATACCGACAAGTCTGAAGCAAACTATGCAACTAGTGCAAACAAATACTGTGGTTAATATTTATGTTTTTCGGGCTGTAAGAAAAATACTGGGATTCCTGTGTAGTTAGTACAGTCAAAAGGCAAAGTTATATCTTGGATGTTAGAACCTTTCTCCCAAAGTGAATGAACATTTAGTCAAAATATAACAAAAATTACTCCCGGTTCAACTAGGTATGCCATATCCAGAGTGAAGGATATTCTATCTGCTTTTCAATTTATCGTGAACCCTACACTTGAAAATATTGTGTTTTGACGATAAGATTTTAATTTGACTGTAAGATAATTTTGGGAGAAGTGGATAGAAATTATGCCTAAATTGTACAATGTAGGTGATAATGTTGCTGTTGACGAACAACTTGTTGGCTTCAGAGGACCCTGTCCTTTCAAACAGCACATACCCAGCAAGTCAACAAAATATGGCATCAAAATATGCACTCTTTGTGACAGTGATAGTTCCTACGCCATGAAAACTCAAGTTTATACTGGAAAACGTCCGTAAGATGCACCAGAAAAAACTCAAGGTATGCGAGTAGTTTTAGACCTCGGGGGCCAAAATGTTACATGTGATAATTTTTTCACGTCCAAAAGTTGAAATGGTGAAATGCTCCTCAAAAGAAAACTTACAATGTTAGGAAAGGTTAGAAAAATAAACCAGAACTTCCCGTTCTGGTTTATTTTCTTTTATTTTACCAAGGATACCACAATTATTTCATGTGTGTCTAAAAAAATAAAAACGTTATTTTCATGAACACAATGCACTGTGATAGGGAAGTGAGCAGCAGGGACGACAAGAAGCCATAAATGATACTAGATTATAGCTTTACCGAAGGGGCGGTTGATACGTTAGATCAAAATATTACAGCATATACTTGCAAAAGAAAAACCAATCGATGGCCTATTATCTTGTTCTACAACATACTTGATGTAGTGCTTATAATGCATTTCTGTTATGGAGAGAAATATATCCAGATTGGAATAAGAATGTTCTGTACAAGGGAAGACTATATCTGGGAGAATTGGGCAAACTGATGGTAACTCCCAAACTGATGGATACGATGTCCAGAGAACATAAACCTCCTCCTCAACAAGCTACTGCCGTAATAAATGAAATTCAAGGTCATCCTGGAGAAGCAGCAGTGCCATCTACATCTGGTGCAATCAGTAAAAATAGAAGACCACGATATCATATGTGTCCATCAAAATGTGACAATAAAACAAGTATAACATGTAAGTGTAATAAATATTTGTGTAAAGTTCAGAATTTATTTAAGGTTGGTTGTGGTCATCTTGCAAATTTTCAAGTATAAATATAAAATAATAACAAAGCCTCTTTACTTGCATAAAATTTATATACTGGAACGTTTCGTGAATACAAAATTCACATAATCAGCCTACAATAATACACTTTAAAATATGAATAGTAATAAACTATTCGACATAGTTTATTACTATTCATATTTTAAAGTGTATTATTGTAGGCTGGTGAAACGTTCCAGTATATAAATTTTGTGCAAGTAAAGAGGCTTTTTTATTATTTTATATTTACAGAATTTATTTGTTATTCCCCCTTGCTTCTAAATTTAATTTACTGTTTTTCATTATAATACATTTTACTTTTGTTAGTAATAAGATTGCTTTTCATAGTTGTTTGCGTTTATGTACTGTGATAAAAACACAACATATTAATTTTGAACTATTCTTGACAACCCTCCTGCATACATTGGGTCACTATGACCCGAAGGACTGCAAGTGTATAGTAAAACTAAGAAGAATTCATCTCCCGTGATAGCAATTGTTGAAATATTCTTTAGCTACCAGACATGAAACAGAACTGATATAAAGACTAATATATTACGTTAATATTTAGTGTAACTTTTTCCATAAGAGCAGTTAGTTCACCTTCTAAAAAATTCTTGTTGCATTGGATACTTGTATTCTGTAGCTGCGATTGCCTAGTGGTTGTTTCTGATTTTAAATCTGCTAGGATTTTAGTTAAGCTCCTGATAAATTAATTTAACACAGATTGACTTTAAGAAAAAACACACTGACAATTAGGAAACAGTTGTTTGACAATCATTTAAAGCTCAGTTAGATGTTATCTAAAATACCTTTGTTCGTATTCATGTAAACAAAACACAAAAGGAGCTGCATCTCAATAAGGAAACATTTTGGAGCAAATGTACATATGAATGCTTTTTTCATCGGGAGGACCAACACAATACGTCTGTGAAATGTGAATGAGAATCAGTAATTAGGTAAATTAGCAATTAGGCAAATCTTGTTTTTTTCTTTGACTGTAAAATTCATAGCCTTCTTTTAAAAGAAGAAAATATTAAATGCTTATGTATGTCTTGATTCTTATATCCTTGCAAAAAAATCTCGCCCTTTTCTGAATCTCATCCTTTGAAAAAGTCTTTCTGCTTTAATATCTTTGGCTTGAGGTGGTGTGATTTAACTTTCTTCTGGCGCAGTTATTTCTCTTCCTGTTTATAGCCTTCACATTTCTGTCTAAATATTACAGCAATGAATGGTATTAAAACTTGCAATAAGGGGGCTCTGAGAAATGGGTAATTTTAAATACATTCACTTAATTACTATCAATGGTCTTAAGTTAAGAATGAACTACTATTTATCGTAATCCTTTCACAAAATTGGCAATTGACACAACACTGACCAACCATGAAGCGTATCGACTGAGGCCCTAGCAAATCTAGGTTCATTATCAACCTCCGAAGTGATAAACGCTCTCAAAGTGAATAAATACATCTACCACTTTCATATCGGTAGCTAAACAAAAAGAGATTCTTGCTGCAAACAAAATACTCCTAATGGTTATTACGCGTGTTATTTGATTGCAAACAAATGATAGTATGCATATTCAGTGCCCACTGAAAAGTAATATAAACATTATCATGCTTTTCTTATTATTCCTTTACAAGCACACTACGTACAAAGGAAATATTTTCTTTTGTGTGTGTCTAATGCCAGTTAGTTTATTTTAAAGCGGAATAAGCCAACACGAAGGCAAATAACTTACTTCACATTATCGTTTTGCTATTACTTGTATGACCACTTTCTTTTTAATTACATGTTCTGTTACGTTAGCGCGCAAGAAGAACAAATCAGCCAGAAAGTTATTTCACGTTTCAATTTTCATTTGGCGGCGCACGCAAGTACATGATAGAAAAACTGCTTATATTACAGTATTAAATTTGATATAGATTACAGATATCTACAAAGTGTAAATGAGCTAACAATGATTGATGACATGTTTCGTTTGTTTTATTTTTATTTGCTACAAAGAAATAAGTTTTCAACGAAACAACATAAATTCCAAATTATAATAAATGAATTAAAAACAATTAAATTAGACAAGCATCTAGCACTGTTTTTATATTATTACAATTATAAATCAATACATACACTGGAAATCATTTACTTCCTATTTTATTTATAACATACTTTTTAAAGATAAATCACTGTTCAATGAAGTAATTGAGCGCTCTTTTCTTTTTTGCCAAAAGTATCAAATAATAATAATTTGATGAGAAAATATTACGTTGAAAGAAATACGCCCAAATTAATTCAACTATACTTCAGCTCAATTCATTAAGAATGATTACCAGCCTACAATGTTATCATGTTATTCGGAAAGTAATTTTTTTACTTGATGAAAATGAAAGGCACTTTGTTAGAGGCACTTTTACCATCTTTCTGGCAGTAGCATGATGCCACGTTCATAAAATTTCTGATCCTTGCTGGCAAAAAACTGACGTCATTTTCAAGTAATTTTTCACGGGTCCATTTTAAGTAAAGGTTTTGCTGTCCAAAAAATTTTTAGAGAACGAAACAAGTAATAGTCGGAAGGTGCCAGATCTGGAGAATATGATACATCTCATCTAAGCTGTAAAAGCTTTTGATGAGTTGCAGAACTGGTATAATGCGAGACCTGTCACAAAACTGGTCTCGCATTATCTTGGTGGAACACTATACCTCCTCTGTTGATCAATTCTGGCCTTTTCGGTTTGAGTGAATCATGTAATTTTTCCAGTTGATGGCAGTGTACTTTAGAATTGATCGCGATATTCTCCCAAAAAGTTTGTAAGGAGCTCCCAAATATTTTGAAAGAAATTTTGCAAACTTTTGAACTAAATTTTGCAAACCAGTTTCTAAAAAATCATTAAATTTGTCCAGTTGATGATAGTACACTTTAGAATTGATCGTGATATTCTCCCAAAAACTTTGCAAACTTACAAACAATTTTGCAAACTTTTGCAAATTAATTTTGACACCAGCGTTCTCTCAATACATCTTCTCGATACACATCGACTAAATCTTTTCTCGCTTGAATTGCATTTTTTACCTTTTTTTATAATAAAAAAGCAAAATGTGCCGAAAATACTGTTTTTGACTCTTCATGTTTCATAATATACAAAAAGAAAGCAGTTGCAAAGAATCGACCAAAATATTTTCACACATAAACTTTGCAATGTCAGCTGTCAGAATATATAATGCATGTATGATTTAGAATGAAGTTGGTTGGTTAAAATACAACTAACACCTCTGCTTTGAAAAAAATGAAATTACTTTCCGAACAACTCAATATGTGGGGATTCAGAGCCTTCAAGATTCGTAACGAATTATGATACAGATGACATTTTTGGAATCGAAAATGTACTGAGATTAATAAACGCAAGAGAAAAGGAAAATATATTCAAGAAAAGCAGCAAAACGGAAACCAATGCAAAGAATACAAAAGATAAGATGAAAAAGTAAATGGAAAAAGTAAGTAGAAGACAATATAGAACTACTAAAAATAGAAACTTGGCGAAAAGGACTAAAACAGAATGTTTCTAAGAAAGTGATATAAGCCAAATATGAAGTGATTATTTTTATATCGCAGTTTAACACCAGTCATAGTAACCTATCTTACATAAAATTGCTAATTTTTAGGTGATTATTAAGCTATAATGTGAACATGCTACGCAATATATACATTCAAATTCTGTATTTGTAAATAAGAAATAATAAGAAAAAATATGAAATGCCAAAAAGCTGATTTGAATTCAGGTTTTCATCAATAAAGAACTAACTGAGAAGGACACTGTCAATTATACCAGCCCAAACGATAACTCTTTATTACGATAATTCGTCATTACGCTGTGTTGGTTCCATTTCGTACGTGATACTTAGAGTAACAAAGGGATGAGGTACTAAAAATTAAAATGAATATAAAGATTCGATATAAATCGAGAGTTTTGGGAATTTACTGTGTCATTCAAGGAAAACTATTTTAAAAACTGGATAAGATTTGTACTTAGATTTTTCAACGTCTTGAATACAAAAAGTTTTGAAACTGTTTGGCTATTAAATGTAGAGATGTAATATTGTTTTCTTCAGTATAATTTACTACATTTAATTCTTCTTCATGTCTGATAATCAAGTATCAGACAGCGTTTATTGTTAAATCTTGAAATAATATTCTGAACAGTTCCAACAGACGGTATTGGCTAGAAGAAAAACATACAAAGCCAACAATGTATATTATTGCTATTATCAGCCAAATTGAAATTAAACTTTCTTTTTTATTCTCAGCCTTCGGCTTTCAATTTAATGTTCACGAGAGAGTTTACGTTTGTTTTGTATGTTTGACATTTATCTGTTGATACGTTTAAAAATCGTTTGTTTTATGCAATATTGGTTGTATAACCTGCAAAGCACTGACACGTTTTTTGCTTGAATTGGAGATAAGTATACGGATATGCTTACACTAAATGTTTAAGTACAAGAAATTCACACCATGTACTCATGAATATGGATTAAATTAACCTCTATATTACTCGATAAAAATGCAGTGAACTAATAAATTAGCCCATTAAGCAGATTCCTATGGTATAAAACATCAAAATATAACAACCAATTAAAAAAAACTTTGTATTGAAATTACTAGCAGAGTGACTTACTGGATTGTTTGGACAATCACTGTTACTGAATGATTGTCCAAATATGCTTGCTCATGATCAGATGTTTCTGAACATGAGTATGAGTAAATTATGTAGTATAGTAAACAATACTACATCTCTACATTTAACAGCCAAACAGTTTCAAAGCTTTTTGTATTCAATACGTTAAAAAATCTAAGTACAAATCTTATCCAGTTTTTAAAATAGTTTTCCTTGAATGGCTCAGCAAATTTCCAAACCATCGATTTTACAACGAATATTTATATTCATTTTAATTTTTAGTGCCTCATCCCTTTGTTACTGTAAGTATAACGTGCGAAATCGAACCAACACTTAGCGTAATGAAGAATTACCCTAATAAAGAGTTATCGTTTGGGCTAGTATAATTGATAGTGTCCTTCTCAGTTAGTTCTTTATTGATGAAAACCTGAATTCAAATCAGTTTTTTGGCATTTCTTATTTTTTCTTATTATTTCTTATTTACAAATACAGAATTTGAATATTGGTAACATGTGGTTTCAAATGGTTCCAGCTCTTTACAAAACAGGTTTTCTTAATTAAATATTTCCAGTTCGCTGCATAGGAAGCGTTGCCATCCCGCTTCCTGGAATTATTCCCAAACAATTTCAATCTTTGGGATTATGTTAAATCCAAAATGTTGTTCCAACGCAGAGTATAGAGAAATTAAAAAATGGAATCATCACAACCTATAGTGAATTAAATCCCAATTTTTTAAGAAATTCTGTGTAATTTATAACCATTCAGCATACTATTTAGAACATGAAAGAAGACATTTGTACCAATTATTGTAATTTTATATTAAATATATTGTTGTACTGTTAATTGTATATATTGTGTAAATTGTTCACATTGTAGCTTAATAATCACCTAAAAATAAATAATTTTATGTAAGATTGGTTACTATGATTGGTGTTAAACTGTAACATAAAAATAATCACTTCGTATTCGGCTTATATCATTTTCTTAAAAACATTCTGTTTTAGACGTTTTCGCCAAGTTTCTATTTTTAGTAGTTCTATGTTGTCTTCTACTTAGTTTTTCCATTTTATCTTTTGTATTCTTTGCATTGGTTTCCTTTTTGCTACTTTTCTTGAATACATTTTCCTTTTCTCTTGCGTTTATTAATCTCAGTATATTTTCGATTTTAAAAGTGTCACCTATATCATAATTCGTTACAAATCTGCGTCGTTTCCACGTACTTCCTTTGGTTCCATTATTATTCTGATCATTTTTTTCTTAAAGGCTTTCAATCCCCATATATTGGATTATCGGAAAGTAATTTCATTTTTTTCAAAGCAGAGGTGTTAGTTGTATTTTAACCACCAGTTGTAATGTATTGCCCTCTACAAATATATATATATATATATATATATATATATCGATCTTTCCTGAATTTCGTTAATATTTTCTCTTACAAAACATGTATTACAGGTATACAAAACATGTATACCTTTCCTATCTTTTGACTACTGCAGCAACGTCTGGATAAACTATTACTTGAATCAAACTTTTGTTGATAGTACAAAAGTTTGATTACCTTTTTCTTTATCTAACTATTATTGTATGCAGTAGTGCTGATAACTTGTCAATGTACCTGATAATCCTATTTGTCTGTATACTATCTGTCAATCTTCCTTTATTATGGCACTTGAATCTAGTTATATCCTTGAGCCTTGTGAAACTAATCATAGCTGTCATCAGACTGTTCGTCTTTTGAAGTTCTTTTATATTTTTCACGTCTTCAATTCTTTTTCTAGTATTTTGCTGAATATCATCGTCTTATTTCTTTTCCAAAATTTCAGTAGTTATATCGATATTAGTATGTATTCTTGTATGCTCTCCTCTTTTTTGCTCTAATTTTTCTTTAATTATCATGTCTGCTTTTTGGTATCCTTACTATTAACTTATCCACCTAATTTTGAAATCCTGCTCTGCCATATTTAATCATTATTGTGTTTATTTAGTCTAGTGTTGCTTTCCTTTTTTCTTGTTTATGAAATGCTAAAGCTACTTCTTCATATTTTGGTAACTTGCTGACAACTTCTGGTTTGAGTTTCAAACCAGAGATTGCCTTCAAGTTAGATTACTGTAAGAGGTTCTTATTTCCCAACTTAAGTTCTTAGGAAGTTCTTAGATTCTTCGTCACTTCATGATGAAGTTTGTATAAGGATGCGGTATGTAACATTGTAATCTTAGGGGTTAGCACAACCTAGTTGTATTAGGGATACGAGGGTTGCCTTTTATGTTTCGGGATTTGGCAACCCTGGTGTTGCAATCTGGCAACTGACAGCTCTATCGTAAAGTTAGACGTTTTTGAGGTTATACGTACTCTCAACTTTTTGACATACGAGCGCTATTTGTGTTGTTTACAGT
>JAWQRM010000208.1:0-26525 GCA_033557675.1 Coptodactyla brooksi
CTTTACCATCGACAGATATAATTAATTTTTTCATTGATTTTTTGAAAATAATCATTCATTTACTTTATTAATATTTACCAATTTACACTGATTTATAAATCATCCTTTGGAGTTTTTTGAATTAATAAGTTCAATATTAAATATTTACTTTGAAAATGCATCAATTCATTTTACCTTGAATTTAACTAATTGATTCTTGAATTAATTTTTTCATTGATACATTCAATATTAGGAATTAATTTCTTTTTTGAGCTCATTGAATTAATATATATTAACAGCAACTTAACACATTCTTTCATTAATTTAATACATTTTCCATTACTTTATGGATTTCATTAATTCTTGTATTGATTTTATTAATATTTATCGATTTCTTGAATATTAATTATATTAATATTCTTTATTGAGCTCTCCCAATTCATAGGTTTTCGACATCGATTTAACACATTCTTTCATTAATTTTAGTAAATTTTTGTTCATTACTTTCTTTATCGTTAACTTTTCCATGTTTCGGTGATCTTTTCTTTTTATTTTATCACTTCTCTTATATATATTTTATAAATTTTTTATATTTTATAATTTTTGTTTATAAATTTCAAACAGTTTTAATCATTAATTATTATTAACTTTAATAAAATAATTAATTAATTATTAAGAATGTTAAATCGATGTCGAAAACCTATGAATTGAGAGAGCTCAATAAAGAATATTAATATAATTAATGTTCAATAAATCGATAAATATTAATAAGATCAATACAAGAATTAATGAAATCCATAAAGTAACGGAAAATATATTAAATTAATGAAAGAATGTGTCGAGTTGCTATTAATATATATTAATTCAATGAGCTCAAAAAAAAATTAATTCCTAATATTGAATGTATCAATGAAAAAATTAATTCAAGAATCAATTAGTTAAATAAAATATCAATAAATTCAAGGTAAAATGAATTGATGCATTTTCAAAGTAAATATTTAATATTGAACTTTAAAAATTTAACGCTTTTTAAACAAAACTAGCTAAATTAACTTGGAATATATTAAATTAACAAAAAAGTGGATTAAATCAACTAAAACTAATCGGAAAATCAATTAGCTCGATAAAATCGAGGGAAATAATTGAAAAAATGAATAAAACCTGAAAAATGTATGAACTGAAAGTTTATTAATTCAAAAAACTCCAAAGAAATTAGTTATGATTTATAAATCAGTGTAAATTGGTAAATATTAATAAAATAAATGAATGTTTATTTTCAAAAAATCAATGAAAAAATTAATTATATCTGTCAATGGTAAAGAAAATAATAAAAAAATATACTAAATTAATAAAAAGAAGTATTAAATCTATGAGTTCAGAAAACAGCAAAGAAATTCATTAATAATATTCAATAAATCAACATAAATCCGTAAATATGACTAACATCAATAAAAGAATTAATGAAATCCATAAAATAAGTAATAAAATCAATTAAAACCGTTTGAAGTTTATAAGAAAATTATAAAATGTAAAAAAATTATAAAATATATATAACAGAATTTATAAAATAAAAAGAAAAGATCACCGAAACATGGAAAAGTCAACGATAAAGAATGTAATGAACGAAAATTTACTAAAATTAACAAAAGAATGTATTAAATCAATGACAAAAACTATCAATTCTGAGAGCTCGATAAAGAAATCCATTGATAATATTCAATAAATCAATATAAATCAGTAAATATGAATAAAATCACTAAAAGAATTAATAAAACCCATAAAGTAAGTAATAAAATCAATTAAAACCGTTTGAGATTTATAAGAAGATTATAAAATGTACAAAAATTATAAAATATATATAACAGAATTTATAAAATAAACAGAAAAATTATCGAAACATGGAAAAGTCAATGAGTTAAAACATTTCTAAAAATCAATTAAAATAGAATATAAAATTCCATAAAATCATGGAAGAAATCATTGAAGAGTAAAAAATCCGTTGATGGTAAAGAAAATAATAAAAAAATATACTAAATTAATAAAAAGAAGTATGAAATCTGTGAATTCAGAGAGCTCATCAATTGAGACTGTTCGAAAAATTAATTAACCTGATAAACAATCGATAAAATAAAAAGAAAAAATCACCGAAAGATGGAAAATCCAGTCAGAAAGATAGTAATGAAAAAAAAATTATTAAAACTAATGAGAGAATGTGTTGTGCGCAATGGAAAATTAGTAAAATCGAAGACATCATTGAAAAACAAAAAAATTAGTTATATCTGTTGATGGCAAGGAAGATGATGAAAAAATATATTAAATTAAAAGATACAATAAAAGAATTAATGAAACCATATAAAGTAAGTAACAAAATCAATTAAAACCATTTGGGATTTATAAGAAGAATATAAGATGTAAAAGAATTAAAAATATATATTAAGAGAATTTATTTCCCGGCAGATTCAAAATCGACTCGAACTACCGGGGCGTGCCGCCCTCCATCGAGGTCACCATCTTCCAGCTGAACGACAACATCGACAGGCAGTTCCTCAGGGACATGGTGCAGAAGTACGGGGCCGTCGAGGAGCTGTTCATCTACTACCACCCGGCGACGAACAAGCACCTGGGCATCGGGCGCGTCGTGTACGAGACCGTGAAGGGGGCGAAACTCTGCGTCGAGAAGCTGAATTGCACTAGCGTCATGGGCCGGATGCTGCAGGTGTTCCTCGACCCGTTCGGCGAGAAGTGCCGGCAGAAGTTTGAGGAGTTCACGGCGGAGAAGAAGCCGCCGCCGCCCCCGGCCACCGTCGAGGAGAAACCGAAGAAAGAGGCGGATGCAGATGTTAAGAAGAAGGAGAAGGTGGCCGAGAAGGAGGAGAAATCGTTTGAAGGGAAGGAGGCGGCGGCGAAGGAGTGGGACAGGGAGAGGGATGTGAAGGACGCGAAGGCCGACAGGGAGGAGAGGATGAAGGCGAAGGACAGGGACAGGGATAGAGACAGGGGCGGCTACAATCGGGGGTACGTGAGGAATGATTACGCGACTCCCGGCGGCTCCGATCTGGGGTACGGCACGGCACCCAGCGATTACTCCACGAACTACGGGTCTAACGAAACTACACCCTTAAGGTAAGACTGATTCAATGCACGTAGAATGGAAAGTTTTGCATTTTGCATAAAGTTTTAATGAAAAACTGATTTATTAAAATAAAGTTTTAACAAAAAATTGATTTAATACAAGAAAATTTTAGCAAAAACTGACTTTTAAAGACAAAGTTTGAGCAAAAACTGATTTATTAGAATAAAATTTTGACAAAAACTGATTTTTTTAAATAAAGTTTTAATGAAAAACTGATTTATTAAAATAGTGTTTAACAAATATGACTTGATACAATAAAATTTTAACAAAAAGAGATTTTTTAATATGAAACTTGAACAAAAACTGATTTTTTAAAGCAAAGTTTTATCAAGAACTGATTTATTAAAACAATTTTAACAAAAACTGATTTACTGAAATAAAGTTTTAATGAATTTATGTATGTAATGTATGTATGTATGATGTATGTATTGATATATGTATTAAAAATGTATTAAAGTATAGTTTTAAACAAAAGAACTGATTTATTAAAACAGTTTTAACAAAAACTGATTTATTAAAATAAAGTTTTAATGAATTGATGTATTAGAACATACGTAATTGATTTTTTTTTAAATAAAGCTTTAATAAAAGCTGATATATTAAAGTATAGTTTTAAAAGAAAAATTGATTTGTTAAAGCTTTATTTTAACGAAAATCTGAATTGTTACAAGGTTTTAATATATTTTTTTATCAATTAAATTCTTTTTATGCCGTTTCAGCTATGATTACATGAACATGTCGATGGCCACTCCGTACGCCCATTACGGGGCGTACATGAGTGCGACGCCGATGTGGCCGACGCACGTCCCCTCCCAGCAGTGGCCCCATGACACGTGGAACAAGCCGAACCCGAGTATACCGCCGCCGGTACACAAATGGCCCGAAG
The DNA here is from genome assembly GCA_033557675.1 of Coptodactyla brooksi. Lineage (NCBI taxonomy): Eukaryota > Metazoa > Arthropoda > Insecta > Coleoptera > Scarabaeidae > Coptodactyla > Coptodactyla brooksi. Next base: position 3,999 of record JAWQRM010000208.1, read on the forward strand.
CGGACGATCGGTACAAGAACGACCTGGAGAAGAATGATGTTCAAGATTGGAAGGACAAAGAGCGGGACAGGGACAAGAAGAAGAACAAGACGAAGAAGAAGGAGAAGGAGAAAGTCGAGGAGGAGGAGAAGACCTTAGATTTAGACACCAGGTTAACCTGTGGATTTTTTCGTTCAAACGCGAATTTTAAATAATTAATTATTTTAGGATTGCCATGTTGCTCAAGGGCAAAGGGCCGGGCGGCATGGCGCCCCCGTTTCTGTCCCTGGGCGTGGACTCGGATGACGACCACAAGACCGGTTTGGACAAGGGTGTTAATTCCGTGCCAATTCCCATGTCCGTCGACAGTGACGATGGTACTTTCGGAAAAGATTGTGCATTTTGGGTTTGCTGTTAATATTGCCGTTTGCCTTTCGCAGATAGATCCAGCGTGTCGCTGAGCGATCTCCCAATTAACCCACCTCCGCCCGATATAGATGGGACGTACGTGAAACACGAGGAAAACTCGCTGCTTTCCGAGCCACCCTCGCCGTTTCTATCCAAAGAGATTTACTTACAGTGTCATCGAGACGCCTTAGAACAAGTAAAATATATTTGATGATTATTTGAGCTCCTTACTTTTCAATCTATTTACTTAAAATATTACAAACACCCAATAAACAATCTTATTTGTTCAAATAAAGCTTTAAACAAAACTGATCTATTAAAACAAAGTTTTAATGAAAAACTGGTTTATTAAAATAAAGTTTTAGCAAATCTGATTTAATATAATAAAGTTTTAACAAAAACTGATCTTTTAAAATAAAGTATTAGTAAAAACTGATTTTTTAAAACAAAGTTTTAACAAAAACTGATTTTTTTTAATACAGATTTAACAAAAACTGATTTTTTAAAATAACGTTTCAGGAAAAATTGATTTTTTAAAACAGTTTTAATCAAAAATTGATTTATTAAGGTATAGTTTTAACAAATCTGATTTAATATAATAAAGTTTTAACAAAAACTGATTTTATAAACAGTTTTAATGAAAAACTGATTTATTAGAATATAGTTTTAACAAATCTAATTTACTACAATAAAGTTTTAACAAAAACTGATCTTTTAAAATAAAGTTTGAGCAAAAACTGATTTTTTAAAACAAAGTTTTAACAAAAACTGATTTATGTATGTATTGATGTATGTAATTGATTGAACAATGATTTTTTGAGAAGATTTTTTGATTTTTTAATAAAAATTGATGCATTAAAGTATAGTTTTAAACAAAAGAATTGATTTGTTGAAACTTTATTTTAATGAAAATCTGATTTGTTACAAGGTTTTCTTTTAATACATTTGTTTTTCAATTCAAAATGGAAGCTAGAAGTGTCAATGAATAAATAAATGCCATAAATTTCATTTAAATGTATTTATTAAATAATTGTAGGCGGTGGTGGCGAGGCAGAAGGAGGCGTTAGAGACGACGGCCCTGCTGAAGAAGGTCAGAATAGAGATGGACAAAATCGGCAGTGACATCTCGTCTAGCGAGGATGAGCTGCTGACCGGCGACGGGATAGAGAACAATTACAGCCCGATTGACAGGAATTCCGTTAAAGACGGTGACAAGAACGAACCGGAAGACGACCAGATGAGTTTGTCATCGTTGAGCAGCAACGACCAAAAAATCGAAGAGGGCAAAATGGAAACGAACATTCTGCCTCCCCCGCCACCTCCTCCGGCACCGGGACCGCCCCCGCCGCCCGGCCACTACCCCTACCAGCATTATTCGGGTAAATTTTTCTGTAAATTTAAGTTTAAGCGATCGATTATCCGATTTAACGCGAAGGTTATCCATACTACCACCCGGGTGGACACTATGGACCAACTGCCGACTGGAGGCAGGCGTACCACTACGGCGCGCACATTTACCTGCCCCAGCAGCAATACTCCCAGTTCCCCTCCATCCACCATGCCGCCTACATGCCGTACCAGTACAACAGCAGGAAGGCGGAAGCGACGCGGGACGACCCGCACACGCCGACCATCAACTCCGTCGTCCAGCAGATCACGCAGGAGCTGAAGCAGATCCTGAAGAAGGATTTCAACAGGAAGATGGTGGAGTTCACGGCGTTCAAGAAGTTCGAGGCGTGGTGGGAGGAGGAGAGCACCAAGGAGAACAAGAACGCCGCGAAGAGGGACGAGGTCGTGGGGGAGAAGGTGAATAGGGATAACCTGAACATCTTGCTGGAGGCGAACCGCGAGAACATCTACAGCAATATCAATTTGGACAGTATAGGTGAGCCGTTTGTTCATTGTTAGTTCGTAACTAGGTTAAATAATGGTCAAAAGTGAAAAACAACAGCTTTGTTACTTTTGTAATTGTTACTTTTTCGGAACTGTTACTTTTTTATGTACTGCTACTTTCTGGAATTTGCTATTTTGGGGCAATAACTTTAATGTACTCTTACTTTTTTTATAACAGTTACTTTTTCGTAACTGTTTTATTTTTTGGAACTGTTACTTTCTGGAATTTGTTATTTTGGGACAGTTACTTTTACGTACTGTTACTTTTTTGTGACCGTTACTTTTTCATAATTGTTTTATTTTTTGGAACTGTTACTTTCTGAAATTTGTTATTTTGGGAATATGTAACGTACTGTTACTTTTTTATGACTGTTACTTTTTTGTAACTGTTCCTTTTTGTAACTGTTTTATTTTTTGGAACTGTTAAACTTATTTTAACTGTGTGTTCTCTAGACGAAACATTTCGCCAACCGAATTCTTTCGTTATTGCAGGCAGTTTTGGGTTGGGCCTGAAGGCGTCCCTGCCGAAAATGCCGAGCTTCCGGAGGAAGAAGGTGCCGTCGCCGGCGGTCGAGGAGGAGGGCAAGCTCTCGGACAACGAGGAGATCGTGCACGACTCGGACTCGGAGCGTGGCGGCGGCGACGCGAAGCGACCGCCGGCAGAGAGGCGCGCCCGCAAGGCGTCGTCGTCGTCGTCAAGCTCGTCCGGCGGCAGTTCGTCGGCCGACAGCTCGGCGTTCAGCTCGGACACGGACAGTTCGGACTCGGGCTCGGACGAGAGCTCCGACTCGGAGTCGACCTCGGAGCACGAGGTGAAGGTGTGGAATGATGGTGGCGCCGCGAGGAGGAGTGCGACGCCTACCGAGCGGACGACGCCCGTCCCGGACGCGGCCGCGCTTGACGAGAGCGAGCCGCCGGATGAATTGAAGGCCGGGGAGGAGAAGGACAAGGGGGAGGAGCGTCCGCCCGCGGTCGTCGAGAAGCGGGCGTACCTGGACGGCGACAGCGACGTGAGCGAGGACGAGAGGGAGTACATGGAACGACGGAGGAGGAACACGGAATGGATGGAGCAGATCGACAGGGAAAGGGACGAAAAGTTGAAGCTGAACAAGGAGTCTGGGAAGAACGAGAGGTTGTGGCACGAGAAGAAAGTTATGGCGCCGCCGGCGGTGCCTGACAGTAAAAAAATGGAGGAATACAAGCCGATGGAGGTCGAGAAGTTCCTCGGGCTCTCCGAGGAAAGTACCGACGAAGAGGAAATGGTGGACAAGGATGAGAATAAGGAATGTGTGGAGATGGACACGATTAACGGAACGTCAACAACTCAGGTAAGTTGCACCTGGATTTATGATATCTTTAAAATAAAGAAAGAATTATTTTAGGTTAGATTGGAGCACTCGTATTGTATGCCGCCGAAAACGGAGACCACCCCGCAGATGCTCGAGCACGATCACGGGTACACGAGCCGGGAGGAGGCGGTACCGGTCCCGGATGTTGTCGCGCCGCTACTGCCACCACGACAACCGAGCGGCGAAGAAACCGCCGAGAAGAAGCCGTCGAAGGAGAAGCCGCCGCGGCCGCGTAAGCCCAAGCACCACGGGAAAGTGGAGGACACACGACAACAGCCGGAATACGCGAAGCAGGATCACCAGCGCCCGTCGTCGTTACCCGTCGTCCACGATACGAAATTCCTCGAGAGGGACATCAATACGGAAATGGTTATTCTGTATGAGTTTCTTACGAAGGGGATCGACAGGTCAGTTTAAGTTTAGAAAGATTATTCCAAATGAAATCCTAGAAGTAATAGATGAAACAATAGTACAGGATTATTTGAAAGGAAATTATTGCACGATTAATTTGAAAGGTAACAGCTTTGACAATGTTTTAATAGTTGAAAATTATGACCACTTTGTATATTTTCAAAATTGTTATTTTTTTACGTTTTTTCTATTTGAAAAAGTGGCGTTTTTAGTACATAGGAAGTTATTTTGACCCTTTAGGAACACCCCATAAAAGTTTTAATTCTAATTGCTTTTTTTTTAACTTAAAAGGATAGTTGTAGTTATCTGTTTTCTTTTTTCCTTCAGTTGTCTTTCAGCTTCTGCTTCCTCTGGTCTGTTCATTACTTCTTCCAAACTTAGTACTTCACCATAGCCCTCCGGTTTTAATTTTTTTAATTTTAATTTTTTTTTGTCAAGGTTGAAAATTGAACTGAATTTTTTTGATTTGAACTTTTTAATGTTTCAGCAAATATTTCTATTATATTGAGGAACAGGCTTAAGATCTCTTCCACTTGTCAATAGCTTGTTGTAGTAGGCTTGTATTTATTTCTTCATCAATTGTCTCCTTTACTGCCTGTTTCTTTTTCTGTTCATTTTTCTTCTTCTGTCGCTCTTAAAAATCTTTTCCCGGTAGATTTTTAAATCTATCGGGTTCAACACAGATTCATCTGTGTTGAAAATAAAAGATTATTTTATCTTTTCATTGTATATATGGTCCAGCTTTTCATAAAGGTCATAAACGATGTCAGGGGTTCTGTTGCTTTTGTAACAGTCTGGAGATGTTAAGCTTTCTTTAGTGCCAATCGTAAAGTAAGTGCCTCTTCATAAAGCCTAGATACCAGACTTCGCCTGGTGTGCCATCTTTGAAGACATTTTTAATATTGTTTGCTCTTACATACTCCCCAACCAGATGCATGAGTTTACTTACTGCTTCTTGAAGCTCTTCAATGGTGTAAGAGGGGGAAGGCTTCTTTTTTTTTTATATGATCTCGGCATTCTGGAAAAGAGAAAAAAGTCAGTAATATTTATGCTTTTAGTAAATGGTGTGTTCTCAGATAATTCAGAATGTTTTATTGCTTTTTAAAAAGCCCAAAAAATTAAACTGTGCAGCAGGGCAAAATGCTTCTTTTAAAGGTTAAGAATTGAAATCTATTTTTGATGTCGCAGCGAGGACATTGACTACATGCGAATGGCGTACGAGGCGATGTTGGCGAACGACTCGATAGGCTACTGGCTGAACGACACGCACTGGGTCGGGCACTGCGTCACCGACCTGTACTCGTGCCCGCCGAAGAAGAAGAAGAAGGACGACGTGAGGGTGCACGCGTCGGGCTGCGCCCGGACGGAAGGTTACTACAAGGTGGCCCCGTTGGAGAAGGCCAAGTACAAGTACCACCACGCGAAGTCCCACGCGAACACGTCCCCGAATGTGCCCGTTACGAAAATGCAAGGTAAGCAATTAGTTTCCTATTAATTAAAGAATAGTAATTATAAACTATAAGAAACTATTGGAATAGTACAGGCTTAAAATCAAATTCATATGGGACAAGGGGGTAATTTGTTCAAAAAATATACAGATTTTGTATTATATTTAAACCAGGTCAAGGTAAGAGAAAGTCACGTAGTACAATGTGCATCTGCTAGTTTAGATACTCATTTTTGTGTTTGGTGTATCTGCAGGCTTGTCGAGAGAGGCCAGGTCCAACCAGCGGCGGCTGTTGACGGCGTTTGGCACGGACACAGACTCGGACCTGCTCAAGTTCAACCAGCTGAAGTTCCGCAAGAAGCACCTCAAGTTTGCCAAGTCGGCGATCCACGACTGGGGCTTGTTTGCGATGGAGCCGATAGCGGCGGACGAGATGGTGATAGAGTACGTGGGGCAGATGATCCGGCCGTCGGTGGCCGACCTCCGGGAGACCAAGTACGAGGCGACGGGTATCGGCAGCTCGTACCTGTTCAGGATCGACCTCGAGACGATCATCGACGCGACCAAATGCGGCAACCTGGCCCGGTTTATAAACCACAGTTGCAACGTAAGCGAAACGAGAGATTTGCCGAGATATCTTTTGTTTGAATTTCTTTTCCGTAGCCGAACTGTTACGCCAAGGTCATAACGATAGAGTCCCAAAAGAAAATAGTGATATACTCAAAGCAGAGCATCGGCGTGAACGAGGAGATCACGTACGACTACAAGTTCCCCATCGAGGACGAGAAAATTCCATGTCTGTGCGGCGCGGCGACGTGCCGGGGCACCCTCAATTAAACTCACTTTTCCCCCCCGTTTTTCCTTTTCTACCGCAAGCTAAACACGAATCTGTACATTCACGGTTTCTTGGCATTCAGTTTTCTTTTTTTTTTTTTTTCGTAATAAGGAAAAAAACGATTGTGTAGTTTCTACAAAATAAGTTGCGTGTCCCGAGTACTGTACGTCGATTTAGTAATTTATTCGCGAAGCGTAAATAGTCCAGGACGGGCCCCCCCCCCCAATTTTAAATTATACATTTTTTATTTTACCTTGTACATATTCCGGCGTGTAAATATCGTAAATACTGTTGAATGTGTTTTTCTTGTTTTCACGAGGTAATTAATTAACATCTTACATTGTACATAATTAGAAATAAAGCTTTAGTATTTTATTCCGCTAATTTTTATTCATTTCCTTTTTGCACTCGAATTTTTATAGCGCCAGGTATTTTTGTGTAACATTTGTTTACATAATAAAGATAAGGAGCCCTAAATTTGTTTCGCAAATTTAAATGTACATACAAAGCAAACTCGAATCTTTCACACTTTTTTACTTTCTCTTACCGGTAGTAAGTTGCAGTGCATCGAACTTTCGAAAGTATTTTTGAGTATGCAGATTGTTTGATTTGTTTTAAGCTTCTGAGGATGGCTCTAAAAAGCCGAAACCGGTAAAGCAGAATAAAATATAAAATAACAAACCAGATTAGTATAATTTTCCTACTAAGATTTACAATTATTCACCCTGGTCACAAGCGGAATTTAAACAAATATTTGATAATAAAGTCTGGGTTGGTAGTATTCTCCATTTTCTTTTAAATAGCCGTACATTTTAAGCTACTTTGTTTTATAACATTGATGTACAATAGATTCATTTTTTTCAACAATCAGCAATCAGATTACTAAGTACTTTTGCCATTGTTTCATATTTTTCTTTCTAACATGAGCTGTCATATTTGCAAAGATGGAACAGTCTACAGCAATGAAGCCTCTAAGGCTCTGTTCATTTTTCTGGATAATACGGATTCTCGCTTCATATAAATCCAAAGCTTCACCAAGATATGACCCCTCTTTAAGGCGATCCGAAATCTGAAAAATGGTACATTTCTGTGCTTGCTATAGACGTATTACGCCTATTCAAATAATTAAACAGGAAAACGCTATCTTCATCACACTTGCAATGAATCATTAAAATTCTGCATAAATTATTACAATAATTGAGAAGGTTAGTAGTGTGTTAAACAGGTGCTTTTATTTCAAACTTATTTGTTGCACCTGTGTTTGTATTTATATACCTGATGTGTATTGAAAATTTTTGTGGAAGCTAAAATTATTTAATGTTCTGCTGAATAAAGTCAAAAAATAACATAAATATATAACTAATACAGAAGCTCCTGAGGATGGCCCTAAAAAGCCGAAACCGGTAAAGCAGAATAAAATATAACAAACCAGAAAAGAGTATAATTTTCCTAGTAAGTTTTACAATAATTCAAATAGTTTGCGTAAATAGTTTTAGAAACCACTATATTATATTATATTACTATAATGAATTATAAACTATAAATTATCGCGATTTTATCAAATTTTATTGAAATATGTCAATAATTGACTTGAGGAGAAAGGCAGGGTTAAAGGAAAACTGAGTTTTTAAAAGAAAAGATCACCCGTAAAGAAATAACGTGTATTCTATTCGTGTCTTATACTATATATGGGTTGTTTCAATAGTAAAATGTCTTTTAATATCTGGGGAACATCCAGCCCCATGATGACGTTGTAGGCCTTGAAGTTGGGGTCCCTCTGATGCCTCGAATAAATAATTTCCCGACAAACGTCTCTGGCGAGCTGCGTTAAGCTGGGAAAATCGCCAGCATAATACCCTGCTTCAAAGCAGCAACCCATGGCCGCGGAATTATAAACTACACACCCGGTGAAGGCTCCGTCGCAATTCCTTTGGATGGGGACTTCGGAGGAGAGCGCGGCGTCGATTTCCGGACAGAATCCGTGCTCGTCGTGCAATCGTTCGATTTCCGTGGCCCTGACCGGCACCCCGCGACCCAACAGTGTCCAGACCCACTCCAGCCGGGCCACGGGGGGCTCCCGCAGCCCGTACAGCTCTGGAGAAAGCTGCCCAGCCCTCTCGACGATATCCAAAGCTATGGGCATCTTATTCCTGAGGGCCAAGTCCAAAGCGGTGGCCCCCCAGCAGTCCTCCAGCGAGAAATCGTCCACGTAATCCAAGAGGAGCCCCGCCAGGTCCCCGTCCGCCCTCCTTAAGGCCACGTGGAACGGTGTGTCGCAGTTGAAATCTTCTGCATTGACATCTGCACCGTACTCTAGAAGTAGGCATGCAACCCTACTATCCGAGTTTTCCACAGCCACGTGCAACACTGTCATACCCGAGTTCTCCGAGGCATTCACACTGGAGTCGCACTCCAGGAGACAGGTGATCACGTCCAAATTCGCATTATGCTTGACAGCCTGCATCAGCGGCGTCCATCCGAGGTGGTCGCGAACGTCCAGTCGCGTCTCCTCCAGAGACAGCAGGTAGCGCAAGCAGTTTAAACTGTAAAGAACACCTTCTTAATTCAAAGAAAAACAGTGCTGGGCAATTTTCTTTTAATATTCATATTAAAGTAGGAAATCCTTAGTAGGAAAAATATATACATTTAATACTAATCTTCTCAATTATTGTAATAATTTATACAGAATTTTAATGATTCATTGCAAGTGTGATGAAGATAGTGTTTTCCTGTTTAATTATTTGAATAGGCGTAATGTGTCCATAGCAAGCACAGAAATGTACCATTTTCATGCTAAATTTTGGGTCAGTATTATTGTTGAACCTCTTTTAAAATAATGTGAAATATTTCTTTTTTATGAAGTACTTTGTAGCCCAAAAAAACAATGCCTGCTGTAAACAAAAAAGCACTCCTTAAAAGACATTTCATCTCGGTACAACCAAAAATTCAGATTTTGGATCGTCTTAAAAAATCTGGTAAAGCTTTGGATTTAAATGAAGCGAGAATCCGTATTATTCAGAAAAATGAACAGAGCGTTAGAGGCTTCATTGCTGTAGACTGTTCTATCTTTGCAAATATGACAACTCGTGTTGAAAGAAAAATATGAAAAAATGGCAAAAGTACTTAGTAATCTGATTCCTGATTGTTCAAAAAAATGGATCTAGTGTACATCAATGTTATAAAGCAAAGTAGCTTAAGATGTACGGCTATTTAAAAGAAAATGGAGAATTTACTACCAACCCAGCCTTTATTACTAAATATTTGTTTAGATTCCGCTTATAACCAGGGTGAATAATTGTAAATCTTAGTAGGAAAATTATACTCTTCTGCTTTGTTATTTTATATTTTATTCTGCTTTACCGGTTTCGGCTTTTTAGAGCCATCCTCAGAAGCTTCTGTAAGGTACTAATACGTGGTATTAGTTATATACTTATGTTATTATTAGTAATTAGAATAAATTATAGTATGAAGGTATTATGTATTATACGGATTTTGTAAGTAGGTATATAAATGATTTCATTTTTTTCTTTCTTTTTCATTGAGAAAGAATTGTTTGAAAAAAAAATTTTAAAAAAAGGTTGGTTAGACTGCTAAATTGACATCTGTCATATGTCAACTGTCATACGTCAACTGTCATACGTCAACTGTCATATGTCAACTGTCATATGTCAACTGTCATATGTCAACTGTCATACGTCAACTGTCATATGTCAACTGTCATATATAAATTAACCTCTCACCTTCCGTACATGGCGGCCGTGTGCAGGCAAGTGGAGCCCGTATTGTCCACCAGATTCACGTCGTGCTTATCCCGCAGGTGCAGTCGCAAGCCGGCGAGGTTATCCTCCGCGATAGCCCTCCGCAGCGGGCTGGCTATGCCGTCCGGAGGTGGCAGCTCCGAATAGGCGACGGGGGCCTGATACCCCACGAAGTTATCAAGTTAAAATTCGAGCTTACTTTTACCGGTACTTACGCAAGCATCGTAATCGTGTAAGACATCGTCTTCCTCCTCCTCCTCTTCGTCCATTATTCCACGATCTTTCTCCTAAAAATCTCAAAAACTTGATAGTAATCCCTTAAGGGTACGTTCGTTTATTTCGCTTAAAAATTAAATAATAAGCACTAAACTATCTTCAAAAGTAACAAATTCCCGTCTAGTTATCCTTTTCTGACATCACCCAATTTAATATTTCCATCTCTGTTGCGTGTGGCTCGAATAAGATACATACACTCCTAACTAAACGTCTATTAACATATGTCACAAATTTCTAACCTAACATTTCAACGTCCGCTTAATTTCGACGAAATGTCGCTTCTTACTCGCGTTTTCCATTCAACGGCTAACGTATTAGCGTAAGTATAAATACCCGCGCTGGTTTATACGTCGAAATAAAACTTACAAGCTAATTATTTAAATTCATTAATTTACTATATACAGTGTTGATCAAAAGTGCCTGTACGAAACTTGAAAAAAGAACATATAATTATCGAAATTTTTAGACGATCCGTTTCGCCCGGAGGTTTGTTCGACGTGACCGTACGGAACGTGATAAGGTGCCACTTTCCGAGGCCTTCCGAGCGGAAGCGGATCAAGCGGCACGGCTACTGGAAGCGGATGCAGACGCCCGGCGGCCAGCGCGTCCTCATGAGGAGGATATTGAAGGGTCGGCACGTGTACTCCCATTAAATATTACTTTTTCGTTGTTATATTTTCCGCGGTTAGTGAATACAGAATTGTAGTAAAGCGTGTGTTAAAATTTTTTCCCTTTTTTTTGTTTATTAGTGCAATTCGGACAAAAACACAAACTTTTATTACTTAAGTTCCAGTTTGCAGAATTTTAAAATTTATTTTTAATGCCTAACATTTATTGGGACATGAAAACAATAAAAAAATTACTTTTATAAATGTCACACTTGAACAGATTTAAGATTCTAAAATTTATTTTTAATACAAAATATTTTTGAACACAATTTTAAGATTATGCATAACCAAACTGTCATAAATTCGCTTTTGACAGCTGTCAAAATAAATGTCACATGAACATATTCAAGTTCAGTAAAATTTACGTTTAATACAACATATCTTAAAAACTTTGCTTTGATGTATCTTGCCGGCTTAAAAGAAAAAAAGTAACTTAACTTATTTTTAATATAAAATATTAAAAAAAAAGCAAAAAAAATATTTTTGAACACAATTTTGAGATAAAGACGCTTTTGACAGCTGTCAAAATCTGTACAAAAAAATTGTCGTCATGTATATGTCGCACATGAACATATTTAAGCTTCTAAAATTTATTTCTAATATGAAATATCCTAAAAACACTCAAATAAATACTTTTTAACGCAATTTTAAGGTTACGTGTAACCAAACTGTCATAAATATGCTTTTGACAGCTGTCAAAAATCTATAATAAAAATGGCTGTCTTGAAAATGTGACATTTCTTTACTTTTACTTTAAGATTTTAAATGAAATATTAAATTTCGTATTCAATTCGAAATTGTTAAGCTTCTAAAATTTATTTTCACGACAAAATATCTTTATTTATCAATTAAAACGTAGAAACGCGAACAAAAACGACCTTTTTAAATAATTTTAAGGTTATGTATAACTGAACTGCCACAATCATATTTTGAGAGCTGTCGAAATTTGTAAAGATGTATGTTTTGTAACAATTTATATGTTTAAGATATTGTTGGTCATTAATTTTGGAGGGTTTTGTTCTCTAGCACTGCATTAACAATTTACCACCTGAATTAGTTCAATCGACGAATGTGGTTACTTCATCCAATTTACATTGTCCAAAAAAGACACCGTGAATAGGTTAATAGTATTTATTGAGTTAAGTGTGAGTAATAACGTTCCTGATAAAGGATGGTACGCATAAAACTAAATAAATATGTTTACTTGTTTGTTTAGTTCATTTGAACATTAGTTTAATTGACAAGTATAACACTACTTGCCAATTAAACTAACTCACAAACGATCTAAACAAACACGCAAACACATATTTGTTTAGTTTCATGCGAATTGTGCACTATTAGGTACGTTATTATTTATAACCAGCCGAATAAAGACTATTTTTATTTTTTTGAAAAACTGTGCAGTTTTAACTTTGACAGTTAAGTTAGATGGCGGTTGACTCATAACATGTTGTATTTTTTGCTATTGTTCGACAGAAATCGGTTGAATTCGCGTTGCGCTTCATAAATTTCCGTTGAAATAACATTAACGCACCCGAATTCCATACAAAAATCCCCGAAGAAGACGCCGCACCGCGCGTATCGGGGGATTACAGCGAAGCGCCGGACGCGCTTAGGTTAGGGGACGAAGGGATCTTCAAGATGTCTTCGCAAGGAGACTTTTCGTGCCTGGTGGACCTGTCCAAGAGGCAGTACCAGCTCGAGCCGAACAAGGTGAGGTGCAATTCCGTTTAGGTCGGTAGCTAACGAGAACGTTCGGACAGGAATTCACCATCGGGAGGGCCCTGAGCAACACGCTGACGATAGAGGACCTAAAAATCAGCCGTACCCACTGCCGACTGAAAGAGATCGGCGGGCTTTGGAGCGTCGTGGACGAGGTCAGTATTTACGCTCGCGTAAACGCGTCGATTAGCGAAAACGTTATCACTTTGACAGCTGTCAAAAGTATGTGACAGCTGTCATTTATGACAGATGTCACATTGGCTGTCATCTATGACAATGTTGGTAAAACAGAAATCGAACATTCAATTGACAGCTATCGGTCTCATTCATAAAAACTTTTGACAGCTGTCAAAGGTTTCATTCATATAACAGTTGGATTAAACAAAAAAAAAAGTTTTTTTAAGTGTTCTTATATTCTTATAGGTGGATAAAGACATTTTGTATTAAAGATAAGTTTTAGAAGGTTAAAAACTTCGAATTGGAAGCTTCTTTATGACAGTTTGGTTATACATAATCTCAAAATTGTGTTTAAAAGTATTTTTTTTTTGAGTTTTTAAGATATTTTATATTAAAAATAAGTTTCGAAAGTTTGAATGTGTTCTTCTTTTCATTATAAATTTTCTTTAAATCAAAATCTTTTAAGTAGGAAAGATACATCAAACCCAATATGTTTTTAAGATATTTTGTATTAAAAATAAATTTTAAAAGCTTGAATATGTTCATATGTGACATTTATAAGGCAGGTATTTTTTTCTACAGGTTTTGACAGCTGTCAAAAGTGAATTTATGACAGTTTGGTTATACATAAATTTAAAATAAATTTTAGAAACTTAAATCTGTTCGTGTACGACATTTATAAGGCTGCCATTTTTGTTTTTTTTTATATTTTGACAGCTGTCAATGGGATATTTATGGTGGTTTTGTTATAAATAACCTTAAAATTGCGTTCAAAAGTATTTATAAGCTTAAGCATTCTCATATTGTGACATTATAGAGCATCATTTAATGAATTTATGACAGTTTGGTTATACATAATCTTAAAATTGTGTTATAAAGTATTTATTTGAGTGTTTTAAAGATATTTTATATTAGAAATAAATTTTAGAAGCTTAAATATGTTCATGTGCGACATATACATGATGGCAATTTTTTTTGTATAGATTTTGACAGCTGTCAAAAGCGTCTTTATCTCAAAATTGTGTTCAAAAAAATTTTTTTTTTGTTTTTTTAAGATATTTTATATTAAAAATAGGTTTTAAAAGTTTGACTACGTTCTTCTTTTGATTATAAATTTCCTTTAAATGAAAATCTTTTAAGCAGGCAAGGTACTTCAAACCCATAATCTTAAAATTGTGTTCAAAAATATTTTGTATTAAAAATAAATTTTAGAAGCTTAGTAGATCTGTTTGTGTGCGACATTTATAAGGCTGCCATTTTTGTTTTTTTTTTATATTTTGATAGCTGTCAATAAGATATGGTGGATTTGTTATAAATAATCTTAAAATTGTTGTAAAAAGTATTTTTTTTTGTTTTCAAGACATTTTGTGTGTAAAATAAATTTTAGAAGCTAAAATATATTCATATTGTGACATTGTAGAGCATCATTTAATGAATTTATGACAGTTTGGTTATACACAATTTCAAAATTGTATTCAAAAGTATATAATTTTTGGTGTTTTTAAGATATTTTATATTAAACATAAATTTTGAAAGCTTGAATATGTTCATATGTGACATTTATAAGGCAGATATTTTTAAAATTGTGTTCAAAAATATTTTGTATGAAAAATAAATTTTAGAAGCTTAAACATACTCATATAGTGACATTATAGAGTAGCCATTTTTTTACTACAGCTTTTGACAGCTGTTAAAAACGTATTTATAACAGTTTTGTTATACATAATCTTAAAACTGTGCTAAAAAGTATTTATTTGAGCGTTTTTAGGATATTTTATATTAAAAATAAATTTTAGAAGCTTAAATATGTTCATACGTGACATATACAAGCGGTTATTTTTTTTCTACAGGTTTTGACTGCTGTCAAAAGCGAATTTATGACAGTTTGGTTATACATAATCTCAAAATTGTGTTCGAAAGTATATTTTTTGTGTTTTTAAGATATTTTATATTAAAAATAAGTTTTAAAACTTCGAATATGTTCTTCTCTTGATTATAAATTCCCTTTAAATTAAAATCTTTTAAAATCGAAATTCGAAATTGGTGGATGCGCCGGTGTGCAAAGTAATAAAGTGTTTTTTAGGGTGTGTAATTTTTCAGAGCGCGAATGGCATCTGCGTCAACGACAAGCGGGTGGTGCGCAGCGAGCCGCAGCTGCTCTCGAACGGGGACGTCGTCAAGCTGAGCGACCAGGTGCAGTTCAGGTTCGTGGAGGCGAAGTCGGCCGTCGCGGAGATGTGCGACATCGTCGACCAGATAGAGACGGAGCACCGGTATAACACGCGGTCGACGGCGGCGGCCGCCGCCGCCGTCAGGACACCCGGCAAGGCCGCGACGGCCAGCACGAGCGCGAGTGACGATAGTGCGGTTCCCGCGGTGGAAAAACCCACGGGGGAGGGGGCCGCCGAGCCGGACCTCGGCGAGGGGAGCGGCCCCAAGAGGCAGAATTCCGTCGCAGACGTCGAGACGGAACTGCAGTGCAGCATCTGCACGGAGCTGTTCGTCAAGGCGCAGACCCTCAACTGTTCGCACACGTACTGCAAGATGTGCATAGAGGAGTGGAAGAAGAAGAACAAAATATGCCCGATATGCCGGGCGAAGATCAAGACCGTCACGCCGACGATCGTCGTGGATAACTTGGTGGACGCGGTGAGTGAAATTAGCTAGACAGACAGAAAGATGTGAAAATTGTCATTTAAAAGTAAAATTTTAAATTGTTGGAGGCATCTGTATTAACTTTCTGTATATAAGCTTGTTATTCAACCTTCCAATTAGTTTGTTGGCATACAAATTGTATTTATATACACAAAACTATAGCTAGACAGACAGATAGATGTGAAAATTGTTATTTAAAAGTAAAATTTAAAATTGTTGGAGGCGTCGGTATTAATTTTCTGTATATAAGCTTGTTATTTAACCTTCTAAATAGTTTGTTGAAATACCAATTACATTTATATTCACATAACTACAGCTAGACAGACAAGAAGATGTGAGAATTGTCATTTAAAAGTAAAATTTAAAATTGTTGGAGGCGTCGGTATTAACTTTCTGTATATAAGCTTGTTATTCAGCCTTTTAATTAGTTTGTTGGCATACGAATTGCTTTTATCTACACATAACTACAGCTAGACAGACAGAAAAATGGGAAAATTGCCGTTTAATAATTATTGGAGGCGTCGGTATTAACTTTCTGTATGTAAGCTTGTTATTCAACCTTCTAAATACTAACTTCTAAATACTTTTATATTCACAAAACTACAGCTAGACAGACAAGAAGATGTGAAAGCTGCCTTTTAAAAGCAAAATTTAAAATTGTTGGAGGCGTCGGTGTTAACTTTCTGTATATAAGCTTGTTATTCAGCCTTCTAATTAGTTTGTTGGCATACCGATTACGTTTATATTCACAAAACTATAGCTAGACAGACAAGAAGATAAGAAAATTGCCATTTAAAGTCAAAATTTAAAATTATTGGAGTGTCGGTATTAACTTTCTGTATGTAAGCTTGTTATTCAACCTTCTAAATAGTTTATTGGCATACAAATTGTATTTATATACACATAACTATAGCTAGACAGACTGAAAGATGTGAAAATTGTCATTTAAAAGTAAAATTTAAAATTGTTGGAGGCGTCGGTATTAATTTTCTGTATGTAAGCTTGTTATTCAGCCTTCTAAATAGTTTGTTGGCATACCAATTACATTTATATTCACAAAACTATAGCTAGACAGACAAGAAGCTGAGAGAATTTCCATTTAAAGTTCAAATTTAAAGTTGGTGGAGGCGCCGGTGTGAGCGATATTTATTTTTATTTCTCTTTAACACTGCAGATTATAGAATCCTCCGCGGACGACGTAAAGCAGCATCGCAAGGAGCTGCTGGAGGAGCGGACGAGGCAGAGCTCGAAGCCGCGGGGTCGCTGCACAAGGAGCGGGAGGGCGGCAGCCGCCGAGCCGGTCCTGATCAGCTCGGACGACGACGAGACGGAGTCCGAGTACAATCTCGACTCGCCGCCGCTGCACCTGTTCTTCTCCGACACGGACGACTTCATGGACGACGACGATTTCTTCGAGGACCACGGGCCGCAGTATGAGGACTTTGTGCCGGGGGACCCGACCGCCTACTACGGGGGCTACGGGTCGTGCTACAATTGCGGGGCGCGCGGCCACTGGGCGAACGGCTGCCCCCTCAGATAAGGGGGAGTGCGGCGGGGCGTTTTTTTTTTTTTTTCCTTTTATTTTGTAATTTTCAGTTAAGTTTACATTTGATGATCAGGTGTGAAATATAAAAAATTTAAGAAAGCCGTGTTTCTTTCGTTAAAAACTCTCCAAAGCTATCTAAAATACTAATAAAATAAGTCTAGAATTGCACATTTGGTTTTTATGTATTTTGAATTTTGAAAATTCGTTAGGAAGTAAGTATACGACATATTTAAGTTAGTTGTAAACAAACACGTACTTACAGTGATAGTTTTCCAGCAAGTTTGGAGTATTTGAAGCGACATTTTGTAATTATAGTAAATATTGTACAGTAATCGATATAAAATTGTTTGGAATTAATAGAAAAAATTTTACTAAGACTGGTTAGTACCCAAAAATAATAAAGGATTAAATATCTCCTTTATACTTTCGAAACGCACGCTTGTACAAAAATTACTTAGTTTTTATATGGAGCGGGGTTTTGAATTTTGGAAATTCATTGAATGGTAAGTATGTGATATAAATGAGAGCAGTGGGCGTGGCCTATTCTACAAAATCACCAAAAACAAGCGAAATTTGGCAGTTCTAGCAAATACTGTACGGTAATTGATATAAAATTGTTCGAAGTTGGCAGAGCAAATTCCTAAAACTAGTTATTATGTACCAAAAATAATTAATAAAGAATTAAATATCTTTCTTTTTCATCTATAATTTTATTTAAAATAAATAACCAAAAGTGTCAAAATTGTTAATTGTAAACAGACTCCCATATTTACAATGTTAATTGATAATTTTCATGCGAATTTAAAGTATTTGAAGCGAAGTTCGGCAGTTGTAACAAATACTGTACGGTAATCAATATAAAATTGTTCGAAATTAGTAGAACAAATCTACTAAGGCTAGTTAATATGTACCAAAAATAATTAACAAAGAATTAAATATCTTTATACTTTTAAAACTTACACTTAAACACAAGTTATTTAGTTTTTATATAGAGCGGTATTTCGATAAATGGTAAGCGTATGACATAAATGAGAGCGGTGGGCGTGGCTTATTTTACAAAATCGCCAAAAAAGGGTGTTTCTTTTCGAAAGTCTAGAAATGACAGAATTAATAAAATTAGCCCTCATAACGACGGCTCATTGGTCATAAAAAATAAATAACCAAAAATGTCAAAATTGTTAATCGTAAACATACTCCCGTATTTACAATATTAATTGATAATTTTCAAGCGAGTTTAAAGTATTTGAAGCGAAATTTGGCAGTTGTAACAAATACCGTACGGTAATCGATATAAAATTGTTCGAAATTAGCAGAAAAAATTACTAAAACTAGTTAATATGTACCAAGAATAATTAATAAAGAATTAAATGTCTTCTTTATACTTTTAAAAGGTACACTTATAAGTTATTTAGTTTTTGTGCAGAGCGGTATTTGGAATTTTGATAAATGGTAAACGTATAATATAAATGAGAGCAGTGGGCGTGGATTATTTAATAAAATCACCAAAAAATATTGTTTTTTTTCGAATGTGTACATCTAAGAATGGCAAAATTAATAAAACTACAAGTTTAACTAAATATTGTTGTATATTTAATTTAATTAATAAAACTAGTCCTCGTGAGGACGCGGCTCATTAGTCATAACCTAAAAAATAAATAACTAAAAATTTGAAAACCAATTATTCAATTAGTATTTACAATATTAATTGATAATTTTCAAGCGACTTTGAAGTATTCGAAACGACATTTGGTAATTCTAGTAAATATTGTACGGTAATTCATAAAAATTCTTCGAAATCGGTAGAAGAAATTCATTAAAGTAAATTTTAGTAAATATCGGAGTTTAGTTAGTTTGGTTTTAAACGGTTGGCAACGGGTCGACGAGAACGCGTCTATTGACGTATGACGTTGACAGTTGGCGTGCGAAAAAAAAGCTATTAATTAATTCGATTCGAAGTCGAAGGCGGCCCGCGAACTTTTAAAAAAAAGCGGAAAACGAAAAGTGGCCGGAAGTCCGCCGGGTCGGTAACACGCGAAAATTGGCGCCATCTCGTTTGTTGTTGTGTACAAAAACGGGTCCGCCATATTTCCGAGTGCGACTCTGTCTAGCTTATCGCGGTAGCTTCGTCGGCGTCGCGTGCGGTTTCTGTTTCGCCGGAACGGTCGGTAAGTTGTCTCGCGCGGGGGGCCCCGATCCTCCGGCGCCCGCCCTCGCGTCTCGCCGGGAAGGACCGACGACATAACCTCGAAAGTTTCGCGATTTCAGGTGTCTCTCGCGGTCACGCACGATGAGCAAGATCGGGAAGAAGGACGACCAGACGGAGGGGGAGGAGTTCACCGTCGAGAAGATCATCGACAAGCGGATCAACGCGAACGGGGCCGTCGAGTACCTGCTCAAGTGGATCGGCTACGACGACAAGGACAACACGTGGGAGCCCGTCAACCACCTCGACTGCCCCGGCCTGATCGAGGCGTTCGAGGCCGAGCGCCTCAAGCAGGACAGGGAGCGCGGCAAGAAGCGGAAGAACGCCAGCACGCCCACGATAGACGGCAAGAAGAAGAAGGCGGCCGACGACAAGAAGCACGGCTTCGAACGGGGCCTCGAACCAGAGAAGATCATCGGGGCCACCGACAGTTCGGGTCAGTTTATCAAAAAAAACCGCTTGTTTGTTCATTGTCTATCGTTTGCTATGTCTATAGTCTGTTTTGTCTAGCATTTACTTTGTCTATAGTCTGTTTTGTCTATTGTTTGCTTTGTCTATAGCTTGTTTTGTCTATTGTTTGCTTGTTCTATAGTCTGTTTTGTCTATTGTTTTCTTTATCTATAGTCTGTTTTGTCTATTATTTGTCTGTAATTTATTTTGTCTATCATTTACTTTGTCTATAGTCTGTTTTGTCTATCATTTACTTTGTCTATAGTCTGTTTTGTCTATCATTTACTTTGCCTATAGTATGTTTTTGTCTATTACTTGTCTGTAATCTGTTTTGTCTATCATTTGCTTTGTCCATAGTCTGTTTTGTCTATCGTTTTCTTTGTCCATAGTCCGTTTTGCCTATCATTTGTCTATAGTCTGTTTTGCCAATAGTCTATTTTGTCTACCATTTGCTTTGTCTATCGGTTGCTTTGCCTTTAGTCTGCATTTGTCTATTATTTGTATGTAGATATTTTGTCCATTGGTTGCTTTGTCTACAGGCTGTTTTTTCTATCATTTGCTATGGTGTGTTTTTGTCTATTACTTCTCTGTAGTCTGTTTTGTCTATCGTTTGCTTTGTCCATAGTCTGTTTTGTCTATCGTTTTCTTTGTCTATAGTTTGTTTTGTTTATCATTTGTCTATAGTCTGTTTTGCCTATCGTTTGCTTTGTCCATAGTCTGTTTTGTCTATCGTTTTCTTTGCCTATAATTTGTTCTATCTATTGTTTGCTTTGTCTATAGTTTGTTTTGTCTATCATTTGTCTACAGTCTGTTTTGCCTAGACTCTATTTTGTCTACCATTTGCTTTGTCTATAATATGTTTTGTCTGTCATTTTCTTTGTCTATAGTCTGTTTTTGTCTATTATTTGTATGTAGACATTCTGTCCATTGTTTGCTTTGTCTACAGTCTGTTTGTCTATCGTTTGCTTTGTCCATAGTATGTTTTGTCTATCGTTTTCTTTCTCTATAGTCTGTTTTATCTATTGTTTGCTTTGTGTATAGTCTGTTTTATCTGTAGTCTGTTCTATCGTTTGTCTGTAGTCTGTTTTGCCTATAATGTATTTTGTCTACTGTTGTCTTCGTCTATAATCTGTTTTGTCTATCGTTTACTTTGTCTATAGTCTGTTTTGTCTACCGGTTGCTTTGTCTATAGTCTATTTTTGTCTCTTATTTGTCTAGTCTTGTTTTGCCTATTGCTTGCTTTGTCTATAGTCTGTTTTGTATATCGTTTTCTTGGTCTACAATCTATTTTATCCATTATTTGTCTGTAGTTTGTTTATTTTAGATATCGCTTATTCTTATCCTATTTATTATTTATTCTATTGTTTATTCTTTTTGGCTACCCTGTGTTTCGCCCATCCACGATTTCTCAGTTTGTCGTCTATTCCGTTCCCGCAGGCCACCTGATGTTCCTGATGAAGTGGGCGGGCACGGACGAGGCGGACCTCGTCCCGGCCAAGCAGGCGAACATCAAGTGCCCGCAGATCGTGATCAAATTCTACGAAGAGCGCCTCACGTGGCACGCGCCCAACGCGGAGGAGGAGAAGAACGACAAGGCTTAATGGGGGGCCGACGACCGCGGCCGGTTCGACTGTCGACGCGTTATTGAATAAGTTTCCTTAGGTTACATTTTCTAGGATAAAAGTTTAATTATTACTACTACTACTACTACTACTACTACTGCTACAACTACTAAAAAGAATTATAAATAAAGTAATCTCCAGACGTTTCTTGTACGTACCGTCGTTTTCGTTCTTTTCCCGCGACGGTGGTGGTGGTGTGGTCGAATAAATGTTCGCGCATTTCTTTAGAAAATAAGTTTATTCGTGAGTAATTAAAAGTATTACGGGAATGAATGAACTTTAAAAACTATCACTATACATAACTTACGATTAATGATAATAGTAAAAAAAAAAAAGAAAGAAAAAGAATAGGAAATACAGGTTTTTTTTTCTTCATAACAATAAATATTATAATAGATAGAACGGCAGTCTTACACGATTCCTAAAGTAATTGTAGAGAGCTACACACGTCTACGTAGGGCTTAATTTACGATTAAATTTGTCCCTCGGGGTTTATAAAACGACAAGCTACTACGAAAAACTACTCAATTGTGTAAAGCGAAAATCAGTCGGTAAATGCAAGAATAAATAGGCATAACTCGCGCGAGAAGGAAAACGTAAACGACAATCACAGTAATCGAACGTTTCAAAGGCTCTGACGGTTCTGAATACCTCAAAAAAAAATTCTTTAATCAATATTGTTTTGTAATTTAAATAAAATTTTTAATAAGAATTAATAAGGAATTGAATCACTTCTTACTTTTAAAATATATACTTAAAGAATTATTTAATTCTTATATGGAAAAATATATAGTATAAATGAGAGCTGTGGGCGTGGCCTATTTTATTTATTAATTTGTGGATATGACCCTAATTCATTAATGCAAAAAAGAAAGTGTGTTTCAAACGGAGCGGAACTCTTAGAAATGAGGAAAAGAAGAAGGCTGTGGTTCGTAAGTGTAAAAATCGAGTAAATTTGTCTTTCGGTGGGCGTGGTCTAGTTTGTAATTTTTATTTTGTAATTTCGAAGGGATGTCGCGAAAAGTAATGCAGGTAATATTTAAGTAAAATAGGCATAACTCGTGTGAAGGAAAACGTAAACGATAATCACAGTAATCGAACGTTTCAGAGGCCCTGACGGTTCTGAAT
>JAWQRM010000209.1:0-26505 GCA_033557675.1 Coptodactyla brooksi
GATGAAAGGCTGCTTGATATGTGTATTGCAATGACAGCTAAGATCATTTCAGTATTATATTTCCAGGGATAACTATGTTTTTTACTTTACTTTTTATTTTATTAATAAAAAAACTTTCTTCGTAAGAATCATTGTAACATGAAAACGGTTCATTTTTGGACATATGCTTGTATGAACTTTTTTGTTCATTTTGATGTGTAGAATACGCTGCTGAAGTAGCGGACCACATTTTTGTTACACCCTGTATACAAGGTATGGTAAAGTTGTGGATTTTGGAACCTTTAGCTTAGTAATAATGGTACGCTGTAACCATTACACCAAAACAAAAAAATTATTATAGGCTATTAATGCAGGTTTCACTAACCAAATTACCATAACCAGGTAAATCATCTGCTGTATCTATATTTATATGATCACATTGACTCTGTCACAATTCTGGAGGAAAAACCAACAATTTTCTGTAGATAAAGGACCCCGCACTAATTATATAGG
Source organism: Coptodactyla brooksi (assembly GCA_033557675.1). Classification (NCBI taxonomy): domain Eukaryota; kingdom Metazoa; phylum Arthropoda; class Insecta; order Coleoptera; family Scarabaeidae; genus Coptodactyla; species Coptodactyla brooksi. The sequence goes on from JAWQRM010000209.1 coordinate 493, forward strand.
AAATTGGATCTCGGTGAAATCAGGTAATTTTTACTTTCTCTTAAGAGAAAGTATTGCATTCGCAAAAATAATCGATGTCGAGATTTTGATGGATCTTGACGAATTAGGCCTTTTGTAACCTATCTATGCTATTTTTATTGGTTGGTCTGTCCATCCGTTTGTCTGTCCGTCTATAAGTCATTTTTAGACTGCCATGTTGGACTGAGTAAAACAATATTTTATATACAAGCTAATTATTATATAATCTGCTCACAATAAGAATTTTGTAAAAATTATACATATGGTTGAGGTACTTAACCAAAACATTTTTTTTTACAACTTTTTGTAACAAAATATATTTTTGTAATCTACATAAAATTGCGAGTAAACAATTATAAGGGTAGTGCATGCTTAAAATCAATGTCGAGTTATAAGCATAATTGATAAAAATTCAGTAATATGGAGCAAAAGGGTATTTTGTTCTTAATCTCAGGTATTGCTCTCTTTACAAAAAATATTTCAAATAAAGATTGCATAACATCAAACAATTTGAAACAGTTTTCAAATATACAGGGTGTTGGGTTTGTTCTAAAAACTATTCAACTTTAGATTTTTAAATGAAACACCATGTATATGCGATATTTTTTAAGTCCTTAGAAGACTTGAAGCCCACCGTTTGGGCGTTATTACTTATTTTTGGAAACAGATGACAGGTACGAATGGAATTTTTTTTATATTTAAACCAGGGGCAGGGTAAGAGAAAGTCATGTATAAAATACTAAAATTTGTAATATGTATGCATACAACTGATATTGCACTATTTAGTTGTCTTTTAAGATGACATTTAGGTTTAGGCAAAACTACATTAAAAATATCACAGTTAAGTTTATTCACTTCTTTCATTAATCTATTAATGGAATCATTTTCACCATATACAGTATGGTGTTGCTCCAACTCAAAGGTTTTAAATGCCCTAAGCAAGTGTCGTAACACAAAGATTTCATTTAGACAGTACATCAGACAACTCAATATCTCCATTCAACAACTTATGAGCAAAAGTAATATTACTATTTCGCCTTCTAACATTTAATTTTTGTAAATAAATCTCATTCTCAACAATTGATATTATTGAGGTCAGAATAGTTAAGCTTAAAAGCAACATATTTTAAAAATTTACGTTGAACTCTGTCAATTAAATCTATGTGGACTGAAAAAGCCGGAGATCATATTTTTGAATAAAATTCCAAGTGGGATTTGACAAAGCATGCGTACAGTGTCTTCAAGCATGCAACATTGTAAAAATCCTTAGTACTTGGCTTGAGAAACCCTACCATCTTAAGAGGTTTTTTTTGCATATTGATTTAATATGCTGTGAGAAGTCCAACTTCTGCTCAAACAAAATACCCAAATCTCATATGCCAAAGAAGCGTTCTATTCTTTTATTGTTTAAAGAGCACTCAACCTGCTCAAACACGCCTCTTGTAAACCGAATATATTTGCATTTCTAAGTATTTAAATGCAATTGAGACTTTTTGCACCAATCAGTAAATTTGTCTAGATCACTCTGGAGTAGGTCAATAGAATTAGAGTTAGTGATTTTCATAAAAATCTTCAAATCATCAGCATACATATTAAATTTAGTGAAATAGAAGCACTCACCAACATCATTCAGAAAGATATTAAACTAGCAGATGTGACATCGCACATTACTTCCTCTTATGCCGACCCTGATTTAAATACGAACACCCTGCATATTCCAAAATAGTTTCAAACTGTGAAGAGTTCGATGTCATACAACTTTTATTTGAACCGATTTTTTCTAAAGAAAGTAATACCCGAGATTAAGAACAAAATATCATCTTGCCCCATAGGGCTGTTTTTATTATTAATTATGCTTATAACTCGTGAACTGTTGTAAACATATACTATCCTTATAGTTTTTTACTCACAATTTTATATAGATTATAAAAATATATTTTGTTACAAAAAATTGTAAAAAAATAAAAAATTTTGAGGTTAACTACCTCAACCATATCAACAATTTTCACGAATTCCTTATTGTCAACAGATTATATAATAATTAGCTTGTATGTAAAGTATAGTTTTAATCAATCTAATGTGGCAGTCTAAAATTAATTTACAGATGGACAGACAGACGGACAGACATACAGACGGATGGACAGACCCACCCCAAAAATAGTATAGATAAACTACAAATAGCCTAATTCGTCAAGATCCATCAAAATCTTGACATTGATTTCTTTGTGAATGCAATACTTTCTCTTAAAAGTAAAAATAGGGGAGCTAGGTGTGAATCCTGTGAGACACCTGAGGTTACCTGAACAGGGCCAGATAAACAGCTATTAACTTTGACAGATTGCATTCTTTCAGACAAATATGATTCAACCCACCCAAAAAAGGTTTCATGCATTCCATAATTCTCTAGTTTATCCGTTAGAAGTTTAAACTTACCCTATCAAAAGCTTTGGTAAAATCTGTGTACACCGAACCCACAGATTTTCCCTCCTCAAGTGCCCCTACAATATAATCATGGTGCTCTGGCAGATTGGTAATAATAGAACGTTTCTGATAAAAACCATGCTTATTCTGAATAATAATTTGTTTATATGTATCTTTAAGCTTAAAGATGCATATAAACATATGTATGACATGACATAATACTTATTGACCTACATCAAAAAGGATAATGTGGTAATAATACTCATCTGGCTGTGTTAGTTTATATTTAGGCTTGACTAGTTTTGATTAATTAAATAATCATCCTCAGAAGCCTTTGCAAGTTTATGTGAGGGTTAAAAACTTGTGTTAGGAATTGAACTGTTGTACATAAGGCACAGATACATATTATGTATGTATCTATGCCCGTATGCCAACAGATCATTATGTATCTGTGCCTCGCGTACATCAGTTCAATTCCTAACAAAACTTTTTAACCGTCACATAAATTTGCAAAGGCTTCTGAGGATGATTATTTAATTAATTGAAACTAGCCCAGCCTAAATATAAAATAATACAGCCAGAAGAGTATTATTAGCACAGCCAGAAGCGTATTATTACCACAGCCAGAAGAGTATTATAACCACATTACCCTTTTTCATTTATAGTACCTGGCTATAATCAGATAAACAATGAATCTATAAAACAACGTAAACGACAACTATAGTCATGAGTAATGTAACTGTTGGCAAAAGTATTTTTTATCGAGGTGGCAGGAAGTAACCTTTGTAAACATCTAGTGCATTCAAAAACGTTTGATTAGAATTCCGAAAGTACACGTTTGTGTACGTTTGTGTAATAAAATTTACCATTTTCACAATTGCTGATTATTTTATATTATACATAATAATTATAGATTACATAGATTCTCTTACTTGTTTTCAGAGTCTCTGGAACTTTTTGGAAATTTGCTAGAATTGGAGAGCGCAAATCACCGTATGTGGCTGTGTTTTGTCTGGCGATGGCATTTTCGATATTGTTCATAAATTAAATAAAAATTGTACTAACGATTGTAAATATAATATAATAACTCATAAGTTATAAACATTTTTACTTAATAAAAGAAAAACTGACTTACCGAACTGTTTTATAGTGAATATAAAATGAAAAATGAAGATTATAAATGCACTTGAGGATTCTTAAGCAATTTATTGATCAATATAACATGTAAATACGCTATAAATGAAATCTTCTACGAAAGAAATGAATACGATTAATGAAAATTCTTCGGGAATTATTAAGTTTAGGTCATACTCGTTACATTTTCCAATCGCATTGACTAAAATATGTATGTATAAGATATTACACCAAATATATAATATTTAAAATTACCAGGAATTACGGCAACTTTAAGATTTATATATTATTAATATTTATAGGTAATTGTTATAGGGAAGGGGTACACAATGTTTTTAAATTCAATATGGTATAAAAATTATTAGGTACATGCGGTTTCTTACAAACATTACAAAACTATCCCTACTGCTACGTACTTTAAAACAAATAAAAATAAATGCTTAAGTATGACATTTAAATAATCTTATATGTACACGTCGTTTTATGTAAGTATATCACTGAAATAATTACTCCTTTATTAATAATAAACTATGTAGTTTGCACAATTTACTACACATTAGAGCAAAATTGAACAATTGAGAAAAAAAACACGTATTTTTATATGCTTTTACCAACGCATCTTTTTCTCCAATGTGTTGATAAATTTTGTAAATAACCGGATATAAATTATATTCTGACAAACGACAAATGATGTATGTAGTCTTTTTAATATACCATTAAATTATTTATAAAAAATACATTATACATTGCAAACAAAAGACTAGAACAAAACATAGAAAACACAAGTACACAAAACAACCATTTCATTCCTTCTCTTTTTACTTCTTGGTTTTTAGTACGTCACCTCTGGGTGTCTGTTTACGCTTTCTATCACCTGCGATTCACCGTCGACGATCACGAAGGACCCTAATCTATCAGATCAAACTGTCAAATTTTCATCAGCACAAGACTGTCAGTCCCCCAAAAATTTCCAACTTGATGTACACAAAATTTCTACACGACACTTTATCGCAGCTTCCTGACATCAAAATAAGATGTTTTAACCAAACTCTAATCTAAGTCCGAAATTTATTTGTATGACGAGCAAAGGACCTCACAGTTTTAAACGAGTTGGTGTTCTACAGCACACGACTTTCTCAGCTACAAAGAATTTGTACCTATCATCGACACATTTACCAAATTTCACATTTAATAAACTCTACGTCTAGAAGATAGTAATAAACTGAACACCCTGTATATTTTATAATAATTTTAAATTATATAGAGTTGGATGTGATACACTTTTTATTTATAACATTTTTTTCTAAACAAAACGATAACAGAGTTTTAGAATAAATACGTTTCACGAAGCAATGCATTGTATTTTTTTCAATAATGCTTATAACTCGAAAACTGTCGATTCTTGTAGTTTTTAACTCACAATATTATGTAGATTCAAAAAACATATTCGTTACAAAATGTTGACACAACAATCCAAAAGTTTTCAGCTAAAATACTGCAACTGTATATGAAATTTTAATGAAAAACTTATTTTTATGAGATTATATAATAATTAGCACGTATGCAGAATATACTTTGGATGGATGGACAGAGGGACCACCAGACCAACAAGCGAAAATATTCTAATTCGTCAAGATAACAAAAATAAATAAAAACCGATATTAAGCATATATTCAGAATATATATTTCAAACTTTTAATCATATTAGCAACATTATAGAGCTTAAGCTACTAAAAGAAACAACTCTTATTTTGAAGTTGAAAGCTGTGGTAAAGTGACAGACCTTTTAGGGACACCTACATATATATATATATATATATATTGCATACTGACCTTGAAATTCGTTTTGACGGATCTTCATTGACGTGTAGATCTTCCTTATTATCAAACGTATTGCTTCGAATCAGCTTACTTTGCGCTGGTTGTATCCAGACGCGTTTGTCAATGCTTCTATTCGATTGTTTCTTGCTTTCCTCGACCTTCTTCCACAAGCTAGCTATTTTACTCGTTATTTGTTTAGATGACGTATTTGACGAAGTTAAACTCGAGTTGCTGTTGGCTTTTTGTGTCGGTTCGGGCATTGACGACCGCTTTATAGCCCCATTCTTTAAACTCTGACTCGACGTGGATGGTTGCAGGCTGCTTCTTTTTGTGACATCCCTCGTGTCAGCACTGGGTGATCTATTGAACGTTCTCAGCTTCTCCGTCGATTGCTTTTGATTAGTTTTCGTTGGTGCAGGTTTGAACGGAACGGCCCTCCCTATTTTTGACGGTTTCGGAATATTACTGAAGGAAGGAATCTTGCTCGGAGCAGTTTTCGGTATTCCCGAAATTTTGGGTTTCACCGGGGTGCTCTCCTCTTTCACGAAAGTACCCTGACGTTCCAAACTGGGGGAATTTGTTTGGCTTTTACTCTGACCTTTACCTGACGATTGCGTTTTAATGGGGCTCTTTTGTTGCGTGGGTATACTACTTTTGGCCACCGGTGTCGGTTTAATCAATTTTGAGTTAGTTTGGGGAACAGGGGGTTTATTTACATTTTTAGTCATTCTTTGTATCCCATTCTTATGAATTGGGGTGGGGGAAACAATTTTTGCGGTCGGTTTATTAATATTTGTTCGATGATAAAGGGATTTTCTATGTCCCCTTATGGCTTTCGTTCGTTCCTCCTCTTGTGTGTTCACCTCCTCATGTCGTTCCGTGGGTTTTACAATTTTCGGCTTGGGTTTAGTTTCATTCTCAAAGTCGGAATCGTTCGAATTCTCGATATTTTCAATCTCGAAACTATCTAATTCTTGAGTCTTGCTCTCGCTGTTCGTCTGCGAGCAGTCGCTTACGACGGGAATGTTCGGACTGAACCCCCAACTCTTGTGATACGTTCTATAGTTAGAACCCGCAGAGTTGTGTTCGAAATCCTCCTCGTTCGAAACTAAACTCAACGTTTCGCACTCGAGCAGTTCGTCCACCTTGGATTTCGTTTCGTTCAACGTCTTTAGGACCGCATTGGCCTCCTTTTGCAGTAGGTAGTGCAATTCCGGCGAATTGGGGGAATTGAGAATTTCGGCCGAATCATTTATCACCTTTGTCTTGAACCTGTCGCGGTTCTCCAATCTCTTCTGCATGAAATTCCTTCTGATACTGGATCTACTCTGCGATGGGGAAAGTACGCCGTCGTCTATCAGGTTTCCGTTCAACGACGAACAATTCGATATTAGGTTTGAATTCGACCCCGATTCGGTAATGTTTGAGGAGGTCAATGTGGGCCCCGATGAGGATAATGTAGTCACTGATGTAGTGCTTAACGTGTCCTTCGAGTAAGTTATATTAATCGTCGTGGAACTTGGTATCGGGGAGTCTAAGTTTCGTAAAGCTTCCGTCGTCGCCTCGTCGATAACTTGAGTTTCAAATCTCGATCGGTTACTCAATCTAGGGCAAGGATAAAAGGTATCTTAAAAAATATTTTAGATAGTGTCTATATTACTTATCAAAAATTTACTCTAGAAATGAAGCTATTTCCAAATCGTAGAATATATATATCATTGACATCTAGAAGATACTAATAAACTGAACATCCTGCGTATTTTATAATAATGATACTAAGGATTGTATATGTTGATAAAAAAAATCTTCAGATAAAGTACTGCACGTACAATTGTTATAAAATGTTTATTTTCATCAGATTATTACATGTTTGCGTAATAATCTACGAGTTCTAGACATAGGTCATCTATGTCTAGAACGACAACAGTGTATGACAGAGGGGGTATACATATATCGTGGAACCAGGTCGGGAGAGAAACATCTTATCTGGTATTGACCACCGTAGAAGACGTTGCTTTTCGTTGACACGACTTGTCAACGTGTTTACTTTGTCTTTTATATACGAGTAGATTTTTGTTTTTCTGGTGGCATTTAATACCAAATTTTCAAGGAGATAAATTTTTTTAATGCCATTCTCGCTCTAATTGTTGTCCTCCTGTGATTTTGTTACAACCAATTGCATCTAACAACGTATTGAGGTTTACTGACATCTGAGCTGGATATCAAGGCTGTCCAGTGTACTGTATTCATGGCAAACGTACGGCGTTGCTACAGTTATGCGATATAATGCCCAAATAATACGCGGACAACCGGTATAATGACCAACTTATATGCCAGGTGTAATTTTCATTAGTTCAATATGTATACTACAATGAGAACTGTAAAGAGATCTTCTTTAGATTGTGATCATTATTTGTGTATTGTAGTTAAATTGTGCATTTGTGAGAACAGAATCTATGATAGATTTATCTCCTAATCTAGTGTCAACACTTCAAGTGTTTTCAAGATAACAATATTAAACTAACGTATTATCACCTAAACTTTGGAAAAACTAATAATTATAAAACTACACGTGCATTACAGACATAATAATGCATGTGTAGTTTTATAGTTTGCCTAGTAAAAATCTAACTGTTTTAATTGTTCTTGATAGGTACGTGTGCTCGTAAGCAGCAAAAACTGGTACTTTCTTTTCAGTAATGAAGCCTTGTAATGGGCTCAAAGCAAAAACTCTTGATAATATTTTCCTAACGTTGCAGTCATGTCTGGAATCTGCTATGTTAGAGCCAGGTAGAAATTTTTATAAGATTCCTCATATTAATAAGGAAAACATTGCCTTGCAATACAGCTGCAAACTATTTTAACCTCTTCACCAAATTTTTTCGAAAAATCCAGATTCTTAATTAAAACTCAATTGAAGTTACTTATTTTAAGCATTATGAAGTGAGTTGCAAGTTTTCATACACACAATCGTTTTATTTAACTAACATAAATTGTAAATATATAATATATTTTCAATCAATTGGAAATGTACATCATGTTGCTAGACAAAGTGAACACGTTTCTCTTACTATTACATATTATTTCTCTCACTACGTAAATGAAGCTACTGCCAAATAAAAAAATACATGGGTTGATCACTGAGATATTATTAGATAGTAGATAATAGAATTTCACATTTAAAATGAATTTCACATCATTTTAATGATGTGAAAACATTCGAAACAATAAGAGAGTTTCAGAAAAAATATGGTTCATGAACCATACGATTATATTGCTCCAATAATGCTTACTACTCAAGAACTGTTGATTTTCAGCACATACTATCCTTATACTTTTTAACTCATAATTTTACGCATATTCCAAAAATATATTTTATTGCAAAATGTTGATACAAAAATAAAAAAGTTTTCAGGTAAAATACTGCATCACACGTACAATCGTCGTGAAATGCTTACTTTGATTGACCAACCAACCATAGATGGACATACGGATGGCGAGACCAACCGGTAAAAATGCCGCAGTAAATAAGAGAGTTCTCTCATTGACAGGCTCTTCCAAAAGAAAGTGAGTAAGACAGATAGTGGTTTTCCTGCCATTTTATCATATCTGGTTTCAGATAAGTTGGAAAGTTTTATGACAATCTTAAAAATAATACTTAGTATTAAAGTTTAAGTATTGTTTTAAGTAGGTATTATTACATTAATTTACATTTGTTTTTATAACACTAGTTGAGTCCTACCTGATGAGATTTAACTTTTTTGTTAAATTACTTGTCTGTATAACACTTTTAATAAAAATATTGTTACCTTTTTTCCCTTGCAGTCATTTTAAGACTACTCCTTGGACTTTCCGGCGTATACTCCTCCAACTCGGACGATTGTTGTGACGACAGCCCGTCCAAGTCGATCGTGTAGGTTTTATAACGCTCCTTAGAGATATTCCTGCGTTCTTTCGGTGTCAGGGCGGTCCGCTGCTTCTTCGGGGTCGACTCATTGCTGCTCAGATCGCTCCCCAAAGGCGTAATGCTGTTCGCGTCAGAAAATAGCGTGGCATCGTTATCCAAATACGTGCGGCAGTCCTCAAAGTGTTCCGTTTCGGTCCCGATGGCTTCGGTAGGGATGTCGGCCAGGGAATTGCACAAATCGGTGATGTCGTTAAAGATTGAGGGGGGATTTATATTTTCGATTTCGGAACAAACGTACGGGACCCTGACGTTGAACATTGGATGGACAAACTGCCTGCTCTCCGAGACGATTCCGTTTATCAAAAAGTCTGCCTTTATGTCGGCGATTTCGCTCTGTAGTGAGGCGACACTCGTCATGGACCCTTCCAGATCTAAGAGGTCGACGTCGGCCATCAACGACGGTGGGTTCATGTGGTCTAAATTCGATATGCTGTTGTTTTCTAGCGATTCCAAGCTGGTCGCTTGGTTTAGGGAATTGCTCAGCGCCTTTCGAATCATCAAATTCGGTAACGATTTTTTGCGCATCATTAATTTAGGGCTACGGTTCGCTTTCGGCTCCAATTCGTGAATCGAACTGGTTAATGAATTTAGATGGGATGGTGGTTGGATCGAATCCAAGTCCAAAGGGCCCACGCTATGCGCCATTGCCTCAATTTTAAACGTCGCCGCTATCCGTGTCGCTTCCATTGCGATCAATGTCGATTCAGTTAACGTGCTTAAGTCCGATGAAAAATCTGATTTGTATGGTTCGTCTTTAGCTTCCTCCCTTCTCCCGTTGTCGCTAAATGTGATAAGCTGCGGGATAGAGCCCGACATGCTCGGGAATGAAACGTCGTTAGGCGACACGTCGGTCCACGTATCGCCGTCCGTAACCGAATTCTGAAAATCCTTATCTTTCTCCATGCGCGATTGCGCCTGTAAGACAAGCTCGGCCGTGAACCGGTCCAATGACTCGATCATCGCATCCGGATCCAGCATCCTGTTATTGATCTTGTCGTTATCCTTCTCGGATTCCGTTTCGTCCTCTGCAGTTTCCCCCCGCGCGTCGTCATCACACCCATTCCTCCTTCGTTCCGCCAAAGTGTTCTCTCTTTCTGACCTGAAACGTTCGTCCCTCGTCTGATTTCCGCCTGCGTCTGACTCGTCTACGTCTGCCGTCCGTGCTGGGGGTGCGGGACGTTCGGCGCCTCGCTCGGTGAGCGGAGGGGTGTTCGCGACAGCAGACGCAGCAAGTGCGTTTTTTGAATCGGGGTCCCGGTCCGGCTGCGGCTTTAGGTCGTAGCCACTGCCCGCCTCAGACTTGCTCTTCGGCATGCCCGACGAGATGCACTGCTCCAGCAGCGCCTGCTCGTTCTCGACCGACCCCACCGAGTCGACACTCAGCGACGACAGCGATTCCTGACCGGAGAGGTTCGACTGGTTTGGCTTGGATGTGCCACTCGAAGCATGATTGTTCAACGACGGTGGTTTCATACTACAAAAAAAATATATATATATGTCTATCTTTTTAAATTGCAGACTAACTAGGGACGTTATTTCGTACACAGGATGGTAAACTCAAAACCTATAATAGCACCTTACTATATTGAAATATTACTAGTATTATGCACACCAAGAGATGTATTCTGTTATTCAAAATCAAGTCTGTGGGTGTGATACAACAATTAAATAAAGTTATCAAACAAACAGTGTGAAGTCAGACTTATAATAATAATAAAGTAATCTGAAAACTTAACTAACATATACTCCTGTCCCTGTAGAGTAGTCCCATAAAAATTTTAGTATTGATTTGTGTAAGCAATGGAATCGAGTAACATATAAGAGATTCAGAAAAAGTTGGGTAGACATCACCGTAATCTGGACCATGTGTTTTAGCCGCCATTTTATCATTACATTAAAATCACAACAAGCCCCCATTATATACATTTTTATAACCTCATATGACTTTATTAATGCGCGATTTGGTGCAGCATCCAACCCAACCCAACCAAATGTTGAATGAAGTGATATGCAGTCAGGCACCTTTCAAAAACAACAGGACACCTTTCAAGAGCTGTCCCAGTAATTTCCTGTAACAATACGGTGCAGGAAGGGAACATCCTCTGCCTGAAACCGTATCAAGTGCTGAAGACAATCCCATTCGTGTGGCTTAATTTATGTCCCAGTTAGAGGGCTTGTTACCTTACTTATTAAACTATCTACATACAATATACAACTTAATGATCATCACATCTCTGATCACAAACTAATGAAGATCCCCATACAGTTCTCAAAATCAAAACATAAAATTGAAGATGTATTAGACTAAGTATAAAATTTATTATGCCTACATACACTCACATCTAACATACCTTCCAAGTATATGTGGACAGGCAAGAAAAGGAGATATTAATAACCTGCAAGTGGCACAGAACAAAGTTTTAAAAATAGTACTCAATAAGTCAAATCGAACACCTACCCCGCGAACGTACAAGAAATTTAAAAATTCATATCCCGGAATGCTTGTTAATTTTTTCTTTATATTTTCCAGCTATTCTTTAATGCTTGCTGTAAATTGGCCTCTTTTCTTCAGTTTTTGTTGTCATTCTATGTATAGTTGTCAGCATCCATTGTAGTATGTCCGCATTACCTTGAAAATGCAGTTTACATTTATTCCGCGAGAGTACTGTAGGTTTTGCTGCTCTGTATAACGTGCACTATATTAATACAGTCCCTGTACTGGAGTCCAGTAAAAATTTTAATACTGATTTGTCTAATCAACAAAATCAAGTGTAGTACATATAGGAGAGTCAGAAAAAGTTGGGTAGACATCACCATATTCTGGACCGGGTGTTTTAGACGCTATGTTCCAAAATGGTCGACACTGATTTTATTTTGTATATATTTCTACTCATGTGACAGTCATACTCATCATTTAGGTGTCTATATAAAAGGTGTTAAGGTCAAGAAACGGATTAAGCTGATTTGTGAAGTTGCCTGACTGCTATTTATTAAAGAATTGAGCAACCAAGAACAGAAGGATATGCTAGCTTTCAAAAGTATATTTGATCAATTGTGAACTAATACAAGCAACTGCAAGAGAATGAAATTAGTAGACTTTGTGTTTGACAGCTACATTGAGCAGTACTCTTATTTCTATACAGATAGATTCTGGTCTTCAAGTAAAAACAAAGAGATGCTCCAATTGGCTACTGCTACTCGTTTCATTGAAAAGGCAAAAATGACTCGCTACAGTGCTAGGTGGAACCATCACAGTAGACAATGACAACAGGGATGCACTAATAGTAATGAACAAAGAAGTTCAAATTTGCTCGGACCTTCAAACCTTTGTTGAAGCAGATAGCAGAATTATAATCCACCTGTTCCATGCTGTCCAATAGGGCATAACATACCTTAGTGCTATAAAAAGACGCTAATGTCGTTGTTCTCATCCTTCGATATATATTTCAACCATTCAGTAATGAATTGCAAGAATTGTGTATCGAAGTGGGAGTGGGTGATAAAATGCGCCATGTTTGCAACACTTTAATTAAGGGCCACATACCTACAGGTTGTGATGTCACAAGTAACAAAACCGTCTGCACTAAAAGCATCACCAAAAACTTCACTACTTCGATTTGCAGAAGATAATACTCTGTCTGAAAAAACACTTGACAAACCACAGGAACACATTGTTCAAGTTTTACATCATCAAAGCGTAAATCAAAGTGTAAGACATATGATGAACTTCATTATTCATTACACAAGCAGAAACACATATCAGAGTTACCATCTTTTTCAATAAGAAATGGGCATATCCGAAGTTGCTTTTTTGTTTTATGAGAATGCTTAAATGTTATCAAATGCTATCACAAAGCTGTTCTCCTGATAACATGCCTGCAGCTGACAGATTATGGATGGTGCAAAGATGCAAATGGTGTGAAAGAGCCTGATTTGTGCATTAGTAAAATGCAAAAATATTAAATATTTAATAAAAATTTAATGCATAATAAATTCCTTCTAAACTATTAAAACAGTGCAGTTGTACAACATGTGATACTAGTAGGTGCAAATGTAAATTATATATTAATAATGTATTTGACGTGAGGCACAGAGTATTGTAAATGTGGTGAACAATGTAAAATATAGACTGAGAAAAAAGTATGTTAGTTTTACACTCAGTATGACTGTTACAGGAGCAGAAATATATACAAAATAAAACTGGTGTCGGCCATTTTGGAAAATGGTGTCTAAGACACCCGGTCTAGAATATGGTGATGTCTACCCAACTTTTTCTGACTCTCCTATATGTACTACACTTGATTCTGTTGATTAGACAAATCAGTATTAAAATTTTTACTGGACTCCAGTACAGGGACTGTATTAATATACTGCACATTATACAGAGCACCAAAACCTATAGTACTCTCGCGGAATAAATGTAAACTGCATTTTCAAGGTAATGCGGACATACTACAATGGATGTTGACAACTATACATCCGATGACAACAAAAACTGAAGAAAAGAGGCCAATTTACAGAAGGCATTCAAGAATAGCAGGAAAATATAAAGAAAAAATTAACAAGCATTCCGGGATATGAATTTTTTAATTTCTTGTACCTTTGCGGAGTAGGTGTTCGATTTGACTTATTGAGTACTATTTTTAAAACTTTGTTCTGTGCCACTTGCAGGTTATTGATATCTCCTTTTCTTGCCTGTCCACATATACTTGGAAGGTATGTTAGATGTGAGTGTATGTAGGCATAATAAATTTTATACTTAGTCTAATACATATTCAATTTTATATTTTAGTTTTGAGAACTGTATGGGGATCTTCATTAGTTTGTGATCAGAGACGTGATGATCATTAAGTTGTATATTGTATGTAGGTAGTTTAATAAGTAAGGTAGCAAGCCCTCTAACTGGGACATAAATTAAGCCACACGAATGGGATTCTCTTCAGCACTTGATACGGTTTCAGGCAGAGGATGTTCCCTTCCTGCGCCGTATTGTTACAGGAAATGACTGGGACTGCTCTTGAAAGGTGTCCTGTTATTTTTGAAAGGTACCTGACCACATATCGCTTCATTAATGCATGATTTAGTACAATGGTTTTGATAGGAGGTATTGGAACATCCAACCCAACCCAAACCAATATTTGGTTGGGTTAGGTTGGATGCTGCACCAAATCATGCGTTAATAAAGTCACATGAGGTTATAAAAATGTATATAATGGGGGCTTCTGGTGATTTTAATGTAATGATAAAATGTCCAATAAAGTATGGATGCTCTGGAAATTCAACTGAATCTTGTTGCCATCTGATAAGGCCTTGTTGAGATATCGACACTGAACAAAAGTGAGAATATCACATAAAGCATAAAGATGAGCATTCGCTGGGAGCTAGCAAAAAAACTGGCGCTTTTTTCCTATCAGGAGCTGCAGGGAAACCACATATAAAAAAAAATTTTTCGTACATTTCTTAATGTCATACGAAAAAAGAGTTTTTCGTATGACATTAAGAAATGAATGTCGAGTTTTCTTAAATTTTTTTGCGAAGTAATTTCAAAAATATAAGCTTTCAAACACAGAGCTCAATTATTCTGATTCTTATAATAGATACTTAGAACGTTAGGTAAGGTAATAACTGGACATGTACATTACCTTGCTAAACCAGCAATGCTGCCATCTACGGTTAAATCACTCAGACTAGACCTTAGCGAGAAGTGGCACGGACTATTTTCCACAGCAAATTTTTCTAATTCATCTTTAGCGCTCAGGTATGGCAATTTTCGGTCCTTAACCTCCAGTCTAGTGTTCGTGGTCGAGTAACTTTTCTCGGGCGTCCCTTTATTGAATAAGGATTGCTTCGAAGGTGTATGTTTCGGCTTCGCCTTCGGCATTCCGGACTGTATACATTCTGCCAAAATATTCTCGTTATCTCCCGATAAATTACTGCTGTCGTCCGACATGTAATCTTTCACGTTGCAATTATTCTTCTTTTCGACCGGAATCGATAAGATGCTCAGATCGGATTGCGAACCGGCGTGGCTTAGAATGGCCGGTGTGTCTTCTGTGCAATAGGTTTTCAGCGTATCTCCACCACCGTTGTTACCTTCTTTTGCGGCGAACCTCCTCGGAAGGGGAATACCACTGCTCGGAGTTCGTTTCTGGATGTACTTGTAGGGTGATTTCGTCGTCGGGGGTGATTGTATAACATCGTCGGATTTGTGCCTGCAAAGTTTCCGAAGAGTAAATACATACGAGAATGCGACGAAGTAGTAGAGTGCGATAAACATAAAGAACATCGTTCCTAAGTAAAATGCGAAACGACCGGAATTGAAGAACGGTTAATTTTCGCGCGATTTTTTTAGAGAATTTGCACTTTGTTCGGGAGAATTTTGACAATCATTGACATATAACATGATAGCAATAAGCTGGACTTACAAACCACATCACCTAGAGACGACCAACTCTCATATTAATAATGAGTAGGTGTTGCACAGCACACGACTTTGTCTTACCTTGACCAACATCGAATTTTGCATATTTATTTTTTATAGGATTTTTAACATTTTTGACAAACAACATAAAAGATGGTAAAAGATTTATAGTATCTGGGAGATCATTAAACAACATCACTGCTTTGGTTGAGATCTTGTTTTCAATATTTGTTGTGTTTGGTAGTAAATGATGGTATTTAATGACACTATCCAGTCTTATGAGCTCCTGGATTTGAAGATTTTTAATTTGTTGTACATTTGCAGGGTAGGTGTTTTATTTAGCTTATTGAATATTATTTTAAAAATTTTGTCCTGTGCCGCTTGCAGGTTATTAATATCTCCTTTTCTTGCCTGTTCCCATATACTTGGAAGGTATGTTTAGATGTGAGCGTATGCAGGCATAATAAATTCTACATTTAGTCCTTAGATTCAATAGATGAGCATTTCTTCGTAGAAAGTAGGAAGTTTTATTTATTGTAGCTCTGACATCAGCAATGTGATCGTCGAAATTTAGTTTTTTATCATTATCATATTTCTTAATATAGTCGCACTTGGTTTCATTCAGTTTAATTCTATTTTGATTAGTCCGATAACTTATTGTTTAAATCATTTATACATGCACTGATCCTTGAGTGCTCCAAAACTTATCGAACTAATATCACTTTTTTATCACCAATTGTTGAAAATTGTTTTCTGTCCTTTAGCTAGCATGATAGAATATTCAGTTACACTCCAACTCCATCTCCTGTGCTGTGCAGCTTTTCTAACATTGTACTGTGCTCTACTACATCAAACACTTTGCATAAGTCCAGGAACACAAGCATAACCACTTCCGTTTTTCTACATTGGTGCAAGTATCCTCTATCAAATTTGCAATAGCAGGCAGTGTCTTCTTCTTGGATCGAAAATCATGTTGTTGTGGATAAAGTCATTTTTTTGCAGAAGTTTAGGAAATCTTTGATGTAATACTACCTCAATATTTTTAAGAAAATCGGTAAAACCAAAACTGGTCGATAATTGTTCATTTCCAATTTTTCCTCTTTTTTGAATGTAGGTATAAACCTCTTGCAAGTTTCAGCATCTCTAGAAATACTCCAATCTTAATATGTGAATTTATGAATGATGATATAAGAGTCATTATACATATATATTTAGTTTTAACATTAATATTTAGTTTTAATATTTAGGTGACTAAATTTACGCATGTAATAATTAGGTAGTATAATGAAGAGATAGCATTATACTTAAACTAAGATTGCGCAGCGGCTCATTTGTTGTTGCGCTGGTATACCTTACTTAATTACAGACTGTTGAAAAGGTTTTGTTTATCATAATGTAATAATTTTTTAGTCAGTAAATGTCTTTGAAAATTGTCTTCTTATTCGCCGTTTAAAGGCACAAGCAATGTCAACATTTATTAACTTGACTTAACTTAAATTGACATAACTTAACAAATTTCTTTTGTACTAGTCATCGGTGACTTGTGACGTAGTAAACGTATTAAAGTAATACCATACCTCCTATTTTGCATCCCGATATTTATACAATCAGCTAAGATATCATCGTCTCCCTCGTTTTCCGAAATATGCACCTCTGAATCCGAGCTAATGTTCGCCGGCTTCTCGGGTTCGACATCTTTCTTCTCTTCGTCTTGCTTCGCTTGATTTTCTGCGGTCGCGTTACTGTTTGCGTTTGCCGATAACGTGCTGCCACTATTTTGACTCGTCGGCGGAGAAACCTACGATAAAAAACAAAAATACAATCGCAAATAAAAGTTGAGTATATTTACTTTTCTATACGCAAAACGAAACAGTTGATGTACCAGGAACATTATAGATCAGTCAATTGAATTACGTTTCAATTAACTTTATCAAACTAACAGATTAATAATAACTGATAATATAAAATACTCTATAATCTGTCTTATCTCGTACAAAAAATTAATTAAAAATGTAATTAAATAATAATCCTTAACCTTAGGCACTATCAAAGTCCCGGTACGATCCTCGTGTTCGTCAATCGTCAAGCTGCTTAAACTAGTTGCCGTGGAAAACTGCACTGGGGTGCTCTCCTCTTTAAACTTGGTAACGTTATCTTCGAAAATGCTAGGTTTCTGTATGCTGCGTGGCGCGGGCTGTGGCCTGCCGTCAGCAGCAGTTCTTTGGCATAAGACGGAAGCCCGTGACGTAGAAGGATACTCGATAATGCCTTTTCTCGGACGTGGGCTTGGAGGCATCGTTTGAGATGGCGAATCAGGTATATCAGGTGAAACTACTCCGCTCGTAAATCGACTGAAAATTTAAATATATATATTTCAAGAAAATTGGTGTTCTGGAACCTGGAAATGCATCTTTTTAATCAAACTATTTTTAATCACAACAAAGAATTTCTGGAGAAAGTACAGAAATATGTGGGATTCTACATGGAACAAAAATTTCAGTGAGTAATAATTGATACTGAAAAATGGCTGTAATTGATACGATGTCAATTGCTTGGGAGTTGTTTGGATTGCAATCGGTTAAATTTGCACATATGGGTTCCTTATTTTGTTCCTTATTTTTATCGACTAAATCCAAATCATTCGAAGTGCAAGCTCTAAATGGAAGTAAACTGTACAATTTGTTCAAACTATAAGACATATGACATTTATACATTAAAGTTATCGTTCCTGTTTCTTCTGTAGTTTACACATATTAAATATTTGGAATTTACAATTAGCTGTCAAACTTTTGGCAGTTGATAAAGTGTTAACTGTTAATGACTTAGTTCTACCTAACATTTATTTATTATTTATCAATTTAATGATATGTAGAGACTAGTTCAATTTAATGGTATACTATCCTTATAGTTTTTATTCTTTTAGTTCCGAGCTTTATGTGGATACAAAAATATAATTTATATTTAACGTTTAAAAGTCTTGGTAGTTAATATAAGTTTAATTGTAATTTAAATAATATTAATGAAAAGTCATTCATTTTTAATGACATTTCAATTCACAGAAGTGATAATTCGTGGGCTCTCATTTATTATTTATCGATTTAATAATAATTTAATTTTTCAATTTATTATTATTAGTGATACACAGAGAGCAGTTTAATTTAACAGCCGTTTAACAGTTAATATAAGTTAAATATCAATAGAATGTTATTTATCTTTAATGACATTTCAATTCAAAGAAATGACATTTAGACAGAAATGACAATTCAAAAATATGTGTTGATTCACGGACAATCACTTTTTTAATTAAAGATGTCGAAGAATTTATAAATGTGTACATTGATATAGATATCACAAATACAACAGCTGTATTCTCGTTTCCTTGCATATTATTTAATAGAGATTAGACGTCTCGTGAATTACATTTCACATCCTAAGTATAATTTAAAAATGTGTACATTAATATAGGCAGCACAATTGTAACAGTTGTAGATAACACAAGTACAACAATTGTACTTGTGTTGCCTACATCAATGCACACATTTTTAAATTATACTGATGATGTGAATTGCAATTCACGAAACGTCTAATCTCTATTAAATAGTACGCAAGAAAAAGAGATTTTTATTCTTCGACATCTTTAACCAATTATTCCCATTTGCAAGATGAACATCTGTAACTATTATCATTTTTTAATTTTTTTTTTAAAGAGTTAGAGAATTTCTTTCATTTTTGCATAGAGTTCAAAATGTAACGCAGAAATCAAAAATGTAATTTGTATTAATTGAATAGTTGCACATAAGATATATTCTCAAAATATATTCAAAATATGTACGATAAATTTGAAAATCTTATTGTGATCAGTTCATGTAACAAGTATCTTTCTTATATTCAAAATATAATTTTAATTAATCCAGGGCTCTAAGACCTATAGTATTCAAATATACAGGCAGACGGACAGACCAACTATAAAAAATAGGTTAATTAGACTAAGACTTGCTTAATTAGAGACAAAGTAAAAATATTTTGAATAATACAGAGGCCTGAAATTAGTTTTTAGGCTTTCACAACCGTTTTTTTCTCACCTAATTTCGGAAACAACCGAACTCCGATCATCATGTATTGAATGCTGCTCAAAACTGTCCAAGGAAGCTAAAGAGCTTGATCGCGAAAACATTAAGGGCGTTTCTTCTGCGTAGTTAACGGTTTGTTCAAATTTAACTGCTTTAGCATCTACAAAATAAATAATATAAGTATAGTTAACCATTTAAATTAAAAGTTAACAAGGAAAATAAAATAATGTGAATTTGTTGGCACACCTGCCGTTCCCTAATGGGGACGCTTACAAATCTTGCATGTTTCAAAATTTGTAAGAAAATGTCATAGCATATGAATTTAATCATTTGTTTTCTGTATATCTTATTCAATATGATTCTTTCCTACATAATAAAAAAGATTATGTTTTATTATATTAATGTTTTTATTTTCCACTGCTATTTTTGCTTACTGCTGCTCATAGGTCAATTATTTTCTTGTTTAATAAAAAGTAATTAATTACTTAAATTCATATTTGGATAAAACATCCACAGAATGCCAACAAATTCATGTGCATAATAAATATCTTTGTATACCTTTACACTGTTCATACGGGTACTTATTACCTTATTCACCTGATATAAGGAAACATGATATATTATACACATTTAGAATGGGTAGCCCACACTGCATAGCTCAGCGGTAAGAGCGTCTATCAAGAACCAGATATTGAAACTTTGAATCCTGCTCATAGGTCAATAAAACTTTCTTGTTCAATAAAAAGTAATTAATTAGTAAAAAAAACAATAAAACCTCTGAGCGGAGAATTATTCCCATAACCTTTTGCTTTCATAGCAAACGCTCTATCACTGAGCTATCGAAGGTACAAAAATTAATGTTTTTAATTCTTTAAATTCATAAAGATACGATGAATTTATCATCTTCATAAAGTTATCTTTCATGTGAAACTCACTTTCTGGAGGTATTTCATTCCTTTTTAGCACTTCCTCAGGATTAACTTCTTGATGACGTGCCACTTCCTTGTGGTTATCACAATCGTTTTTGGGTTTCAAGCACTCATTGGCAGGTAATGACGTTAACGACCCGAAACTGCTAACTCTTGAAAAGTAGCCGGGCGTTCCCTCTTCGCAATAGTTTACCGGCTTTTCAGGTGACATCAGCCCCGAATTGAATTGCAAAACCTTATCTTCAGTCTTCCTTGTCTCGATCTCCGATATGTCTTCTGTCGAGCAACGATCTTTCTCGTCTATTAAATTAGATGCGCTTTCTTCTTTCTGCGTGGTGGGAACTGTCTTGTCGTTATTTATCTTTTCATTACTTTCCAACCTCAAATCGGACATCGAGGTGGCCGTAGAAAAGTTCAACGGTGTCTCGTATGGAGTTCCTTCTGTGCAATACGTTTTAACGGTATCTGGTACGTACTCGTTTTTTGGGATATCCGAATCCGAATCGTCTTCGGCGTAACGCAACGAGTAATCGGTCGGTTGGTCCAAATCGGTTTCCGCGTACGAACTGGTTACATACTTTTTCCGCTTCAAATTTTCCTGCTTCTCGGAATACTTTCGACTGAAGTCGATGGGTTGATCGTTAGAATCCGTTTCGTCTTCAATTCGCTTCAGCCGTTTCTGCGTCGTAAACGGTAAGGAAGACGATCCGAAATTTTGAATCAACGAAGTGTTTTGGAAGTAAGTGGAAGTTGAGGGTTCGTTCAGGTTCATGGACGAGAATCCGTGGCATAGCTCGTCTTCTTTTTTGTCTTTTAAAAATGGCTTTTTGTCATTCTTGGGCGACTCTAAGTTATCGTAAGTTTCCCGTAAACTCTGATCTAAATCCTGCAGCAGTGCTTTTTGTTTCCGTGCTCCTAACGTTGGCAACACCGGTAAATCCATGGCCTTCGCCGTCGAATCCATTTGTGGCAACAGACTGTGACTCGGGCGAGAACTTAATAGGTTTTTTAACGCAGCGCTTGAACCCATTGCAATCATTTTATGTTTGGAATGATTGAGGCTGCGTAACATAGCGGGGGCCCCCATTTGCCATAAACTTTCCTGATCCTGGCTGTTTTTAGCTGATAAATTCCACAAAGTCCCGCAGGCATTACTCACAATTGTCAAACTAGGTGATTTCAGTTGCTCCAATAAAACTTGCAAGCAGTTATGCTTACGTAAAATTTCACGATAATCCTCTCTTACAGCGATTTGCGACGAAATGTTTCTAAGTATTCCCCCGGAATTTTCGATCACCGCCAGGGACTTCGAAGGCGTTTTGTAAGATAACATATCGACTAGGAACCCCAATGCGGCTTCTATTGCGCAAATCTCGGCTTTATTCTCCGTACAATGAGCAGATAAGTTCCACAAGGCGGAAAGTATCGATTTTAGCGTGTTTTCTTTACTGTCGATCATCGCGGCTTTCATTAATCCCGTTACCGTTCCGACTTCTCTCAAAATCTCTTTGCTAACGGAATCCGCCCGCCAAGATAAGTTTCGTAAGACGCTTGCCGTAACTTGTCTCAGCTCGTCGCTGGGGCTCTGCAATTGAACTACTAATGCCCGCATGAACTCTCGAAACGAGCACAGCAAAGCTTTGTTACCGCTGTCTCCGAAGGTCAGGTTCGTAAGGGCCATACACGCATATCGCCGCATTAATACGCACTGGGTGTCTTCATTTGTGCTGCCGTGCATCGAATGTTCTGTCTAAAGGATAAACAGAAAGTACTTTAAAACATTGAATATTAATTTAATGTGGATTGTAAACTTTTATTTTTAAATGTACATAGAAAGTAATCCTCAATGCCAGGACTTCAACTCGCGATCTCCTTGTTCAATGTCCAAACACTTTTCCATGCAAAGTACGGATCATCGAACGTTGAACAAGTCGATGATTTCCAAAGAGTTAGGAGAATGGAGAATACTATTTTCTTTGTTTTGATAAATAATATCTTCTGGCGATATCTACATTGCCCATGGTTGGAGGGTTAAAGTAGAGTTAAACTCTTAGGAATTAGTGCAACAAAAAATAATCAGGATGGCTGGAGTGCATAAACGGAATGACAAATTGGAAAGAAAGCTCTACACCTAATATTAGATAGATTTAGGACCTTAGAACTAATTAGAAGATTAATTACTTTTATTAGAAAATTACCTCCACTAAATTTGCTATGACGTAGATTCCACCTAGTTGACAAATGGCTTGACGATGACCCTCATCGAAAGAATGTTTCATCAGATGTGCTATAGTTGCCACAGGATGTTTGTCCCCATCTGCATACAAAAAAATGTTATGAACCATATAATGTTGATGACGCACAAGGTGAACTTCACACGATAATTATCAAAAATTGAGTTTTAATAAATATTTTTAAAATGCATATTTCGCTTTATAAGAAAACAAAAAAAAATTTTAAAGAATATTTCTGAAAACACGATATGACTACATCCACTCTATATCCATTCTATCATGCTAATATGTACAGAGCTTTCAGAAATGCCTAAGTCCCACGTGACCATGACTGATTCGGCAACTAAACTTGCAGTATGGTAATGATTAAAATAAAACAGGCTAACTGCCACAATTGAGAAAGTCAGTGGCAAAACACATTAATTTACTGTTAAATAACAGGTTTTGCAGTTCTGAAACAAACTATTTTGTTTGGTATCGACTAAACAAATGATACCAAATTCTAATTAATAATAAATCACAGCAAACAAACGAAAACGTTCCAATAACGAAAAAAAAACTCAGTTCACAAACACCTATATTTGAAATATCAAGATCTAGTTACTTTTATTACTACGACAAACAAATTCTTAGAACAGGAATCCGCACTTGATCACGTAGGACATGGATTTTTGAAAGCACAGTAGCAACTGCTTGAGACATCTAACAAAAATAATAAAATAACAAAACTTTGTTCAACTTGTAATTAAATAGCATTTGACTTTAATTTACCTTCCGAAACCGCCGTCGAATCTGGAACATATTCAGTATTATTCTTCAAAGCATCTGTATACAATCTGGCCTGTTCTAATAATTTTAAAATTCTGGTTTCCCTTTTCCGTAATTTTTCGTCTGGCTGTGAATGCACCAAATTATGCAGTGCTTGCGACGCTTTATGCCTAGAATCTGCATCTTTATCCGACTGAACCAATTGAACCAATAAGGGTATGCAACCTAAAAATAATATATTAAAAAAAACAATATTTTTTTTAATCCATAAGTTGTTAGTTACCCGATTGACGCATTGCTAAACAACTTTCGGGACTAGTGCTCAAAGCCAAAAGCGTTTCTCCCATGTCTGCGTGCTCTTGGCCACCTAACATGGCTAACAAACTATAAACCATATCCATTTTTGCTTCTAACTGTTGGGAAGACCTTCTAGAATGATCTGGACTACTTAAGACACGATCTAATGGTGCACCACCAGAACTAGACGCAAAACTCATCACGCTGGTTTGATCCTTGAAAAAGACAATGGTGGTGATTGAACAATGAAAAATGTAAACTATACCATTCGAATTGTTGCTAGGTTATTTGTAATAGGCCCCAAATTTGTTGGTTCAGAGTTCCACATGGTTGTCCTTTCAACGGGCCACGTACCATGATACAAACTGGCACGACCCCTATTGGCCTGGGAGATCGGTTCACTACTGACGGACATGTGAGTGCTTGGAACGCGACCGCACTCGTCTTCGCTGGCTCCGTTTTCATGATCGAGTTGGTCAAGCTGAACAGATAAAAATTATGCAACACCAAACATATGACTGATTCTTTAAACATATTATTTTAATTACCTCGTCTGGAGGTTTGGTTTCTTCTAGAAAATCCACACCTACAGAATCCATCGTTGGATCTTGGTATGGTTTATATTTGGTTACATGATTGGCTATGGCTGGAGTAGATTTTTCCTAAAAACAAAAATGAACATTTATCATTCACAATTTATACTGTAAAAAGTAATTTTTCTAGCTTATTTAAGAATATATTTGAAATTCGCATTACAACTAAATGAAAAATAAAATTGCTTTTAATCAAGTACACAAAGTTTAGGTATATTAATGTGAATAAAATTGCAAACGTACAATTTTCCATAAAACATGAAAATGATTCACCTGACAATGACGAAAGTCGAAACGCATCGTGAACCACAACTACAAGATATTCATCAGAACAGGATAAAAATTCAACACCAGTATAAAAAGAGTATGATATAAAACAATTTCAAAAATGAACAAAATATTCAAATTTCAATTTCAAAACATTTATTTCATAAACAAAGATTTTCGAATAGAAAACACAATGTATTATAAGTGTACGTCAATGTTTGATGTTTATCTATCGATATTGAGGTAATTCTCTACGAATTTGCGGTGTAATACTGAAACAAAAAATTCGTTTGATATCTTAACCACTTCCTGAGGAAAGAGAGCATTAATGTAAACAAAATAATATGTACAAGATAAGAAACACCCTCTTTATTTTTCCCCTTAAAATTCTAGGCTTAACACAGCTCAACTACTTACAGTACAGCCGACAAAACAAGTATTCGATTCTTATTTCGGAATACGGCATTATTGAATAGTGTTTAATCAAGACCAGAGAAGAAAATAAACATTTGAAAACTGATGTGTAACTTAAACAACCTACAGTAACTTCAAAAATCTAATAGAACAGTCCACCCATTTGAAAATGGGTTGTATGGCAATAAATTTGATGGGCAGATCATAAAGGAGAGACGCTGGAAGGACTGAGCTGAGTGGTATTAAACAAAAATATTTATGTCGATATTTTTAGAATTTAAACTGCAATGTAGCCACATTTTGCAATTGTTATCTAAATGGATGGAAAATTAGTCAGTACTCGTACAAATTGTACAGTATTATTATGAAAGTAATGGAAATATTACGATCAACGTACACTACGAATGCGCTGTCTGAACCATCTAGTCCATTTCTTTCCAACTCTGCTTTGTTTTTAATTTATAGAAATTGTAGATAATATTAGAAAACTTTTGGTAAGACAGACGTGTATTATATTCCATCATCCCAGTTTTTTTTTAATAACAGCTTACAGCACATTTAATAGATAGATAATTAAAAAAAAATCTTTCAAACATAAAATTCTAGAACTAATATATATATATATATATATATATATATAAAACAGGTAGGCTGAAAAG